>QEWY01001940.1:940072-1044475 GCA_006503575.1 Baylisascaris schroederi
TATATATATATATATATATATATATATGCATCATTGAATATGTCAAAAATTGCTTTAAGCTGAAAATTAGCATGCTTCAATGGAACGATCTTGCATCAAATAAGCTAAGTCACATTTAGACAGCCAAGAAGTCTATCGATGAGCGCATAAATATTTGATATGAAGGAGGAGTTCGATTTTTCTATATTAAGACCTTCAATTGAAGCTTCAACGCTAGCCGAATAGTTCGCAATAATTGAGTGTCTTTAATGGATAAATAAAGCTATCACTGGGATGGGAGAAATGCTTCAAGAGGACAAGCTTCGAGCTATAGGAAATTGTCATATATAGTTCGCCCCTCTTCCAATCTGCAGTTTACTAAATGATGATAATGATTAGGGAAATTTATAGACGAATATTAGGAAGAAATATGTCGTTGTACAACATTTGAGTGCATTTCTTTAAAACTTCCCATTTAAACGGTCATTCAAAGAAAGCGTGAGAAAGGAGAATGCGACAGTTAAGGAGAGATCAACTATAGTTTTCCTTTCAGTTTTTCCATTCTAAAAAATACCAACAGCAAAATTGTAATATAAAGTCGTCTTCGGACCGCTTCCAATTGCGCTTCATTTAACTCGCTTTTCCCTTCCCCATATCAATAATTTTATCGCTCCATTTTTATCGCATTATAAGATGCCGGTGGTTTTTGAAAAACTTTCACTGAGATTATTCAAACCATCTCCCTGGTATATATATATATATATATATATATATATATAATTCAATAACTGACCTGTCGATCGTGAGTGAAGCTATGGAAGTCGATATGTGCATTGCAACGGCGTATTTCTATTTGACGGATTGAGGCTTGAGGTGAGCCGTAGTGTTGAAAGAACCCTCTGAAGTTGGTCTGCATATCCAGCATATACTTCAAAATGATCAACAGTAACTGTGCATTAAAGTATGCACGATTACACCACCATCAAATCTCTTATATAGTGTGTGCATCATTGCATTTATCGCATAATTGAAGGCAAATGATCCTTACCTAATTCCTCTTCATAATTTATGTTTATCAGTGAAAAGCCTTTCACATGCACAATTGTTCTAATATTTCTATTAATGCTAACAATGGTACCATCTATCTTTAAGGGGTATCCCTATGAAAATTATATTAAAATGTTAAAAAATTACCCGAACACCTAATCATCATTCAAAAATCTATAGAAAATTTATTATTAGTTAGCTGAACAATAGAAACACATAAATGATCACTGAAAAGTATTGAGTTTTTATTGCTGTTTGCTTGGTTTACTCGAAAACTCAGACAACTGAGATAGAGGTCACTCTCATAGATTGTACATGATAGATATAGAAAACTTGTTTCGAGCGAATAAATATATCAAACAATTTGAAAACTTTTTTTTCTAGATGTAAATAACTATATTAAATTTGATATTGATGAGTATGTGAGTGAAAATTACATCCTTTGATATATAGAATTTCTGAACTGTTTTCTATTCAGCGAGAAAAAATGATAGTCGTCCCTCAAATTGATGCCAGCTTATAATTAGCAGTATGCTTTCAGATAGCATCTATCTCGCTTCATTTAGAGGTGTTCATTTCACCATCTACTCGCTACCTAATGACAGCTTTGACATTTGTTTATGTCGGCTTAAGAATTAACCGTCTGGAAAACTTTCATAAAAAATAATCGGCTGTCATGTTAGACAAACAATGTCAGTTAAATCGGTTGCATAAATAAATATCGATTTCTTCTACTTTTGGCTTCTTTTTGCAGATATTGTTTGAAGCATATAAAGGCAAAAAAAAATCGATATATATGCAAAGAAATTAAAATATACTGGATGTTAACTTCAGTGGAGATAATAGAATTTCTCATCGATAGTGACAAAAGTTATCGCTTTTTATCAATGACAGAATACGATTAGTGATATCACTAAACAGCTTATCACTACATTAAACTCATAAGGCTCAATCGATCGCTCTCACTCATTCAGTTGTTTCTATGGAATCTTTTCGCTTCATTTCATCGATAATTTAATACATAAATTTATACTTATCGCTATATAATCTACATAATGCTTTCTTTCCTTATTATCGTATTTTATGAGCTCTAAACTATGCTTATAATTCTTATTAATTGGCGCATATAAATCGCTATAGAAAGTTGAATATCCTTCCTCGTTGCTTATTACCTTACTCTCAGATATCAACAATTTTAAAAGTGCAAATATCGGTGTTTTAAGAGCACAATTGCTATCAACGTTGCACAATGTTATTATTTGTAAATGGTTTACGTTATCGCATTCGTCTCATTCATTTATTTAATTCTTTAGCTACATACCTTTATAGAATATCATTTATTCAATATGATTGAATATTTTCGAAAATT
Source organism: Baylisascaris schroederi (assembly GCA_006503575.1). Lineage (NCBI taxonomy): Eukaryota > Metazoa > Nematoda > Chromadorea > Rhabditida > Ascarididae > Baylisascaris > Baylisascaris schroederi. The sequence continues at coordinate 942,468 of QEWY01001940.1, forward strand.
CAATAAAATTTCTCCATATAACTGTGCATGTATTAGAAATCGTTTTGTTTATGTTATTTATTAAATATTTTCTATAATCTTTCCTCAACAAAGAGCATTCCAAAATTTTAGCGGATAGCCGCCATATTATAAATTCCTTATGAATAGTTCAGGTAGGAGAGTTCAATTTAAGATTATTTTTTAAATTACACCATGAATATGACGATATGTCATATCTTACGGCACTTTTTGCGTGAATTTAATCGTCGATTAGATTTGCAGACAATGAATTTAACTTCTTAAAGTGCATAGTTGCGGTAAGAACATTTAAGGTGAGGCTCTGACATGTCAGATGTAGAGAAATATATATTTAGCATCAGCTACTTCACAAATATTAGCATCAACCATGAGTGATGCTCAAGTTAACAGGCGGAAATACTCGAGGATCAGTTGGTAATCAATAAGTAGTGGCCGAATTATAGTCTACCACTCTATGAGTTCATATTCAGCTCATACTGAAGGCTATTGAAGGTTTGGTGTGTTGGCTGCTTTGCCTGCTCATTGTTTGGTCAAATATTCATAATTATCTTTTTCAAATTTGAGCTTACTCGACCAAATTATGAACCAATGGTCAGATGTTATCGACGAAAGGGTAGTTGCGGAGCTGTGAGCGATGAATGACTCCGGAGTCGTTTCGGGACCACTAATTGATGGAACTTGATTCAGGTTTCCAAAAAAAGCATCTGTAGAAAAGGGTTTCTTGGTTGAACACTCTTCTTCACCGTTGAAATATATGGTTGATTAGAACTACATGAAATTTAACAAGCAAATGATTTTTTTAATGCAATCAAGTAGTCGCGTTATCCACCTATCACTGCTTAAAGCTTCCTCCAGCATGATGCGTTCTCCTAACATCAAAAATAAAAAATAAAAGGCACATAGCTGTTAAATAAATATTTTCTAGTGCTTCTGAAAATGGTTCACATATTTCAGATGGGCTTTTCGGTGAATGTACGAGAAATGGTGATAGCGCACTCATTTTGTCACGTCCATTGGACGACGTACAAAGCGAGTTGCTACGATTGCAATTGGCACGCTTAAAAGATGATGGCTATGAATGGCTTAGTCCACGTACACAGTGTCTACTCATCTATTTCAAACTATCAATCGCTTATCAACTACGATATGATGCCGATTTTTGTGATGTACGAAATCCGATTAATGTATGGCAACTACTTCAGGTAAGCATAGAAATTATCTCACTTAATCGTTATAGGGATTTAATAAATGTTTAGCACAGATTCATTTATATCAATCAGGCAACTTTTGAGGTCCAAATATATTTTTGAATAAAAATGAAAATTTAAAAAAAGTATTCAGATGTAATAGAATTTAGCAATAATGTTTTATGCATGGAAATTGTCGACTTATTAGCTAAACGTCTACGAACCCAAATTGGGGAAGTGCAAATTGCTAATATTAGGCGTTCAATAAGTTGAAGTGAAATTGCCCATGAATAAATTTATAAATAATTCCCATAATAAGCCTCTCTCGAGTGTTTATTGCCGTATTCAACCAAAAGAGCGATTCAATATTCGCAGCAATAAAGATTTGTCAATATGATGAACATTGAATGAAGCATTTGCTCATTGGCACATAATTAATATCGTAGTGAGCCCTTATGTACTCATATTTGAGCGTCATTCCGGTATTATAAACGATTCAACCACTACTAAATGAAATCAGAAGAGAGAAATAAGATGATGGAGGGAAAGAGTGGAAAGAGGATGAAAAGGAGGGAGTGGGAGGGATGGTGAAGAAAAGTGATTACGTGAACATGCAATGTTCATTAATTGATCATTAAGGTATACTATTTGCTCCTCTTGTTACTTAATATTTATAGAGTTGTATATTTCGACTCGACGATGAACAAAAATTCATAGAATGACTTGTATTAGTACATATTTAAATCACAATGATGTTTAAATACGATAAAGAAGATGACAACGGGTCAAGTTTCATAAGCGTAAAACATGACAATGTTTCTGTTCAACTTTTTGGTGATATAACTTAACAAGCCGAGTAGGTCATATGTAGCGATGGAAACCGATTGAAATTACTGACGGTCGGTGAACGATCGAAAGCATTCGGTTGCGTCTGAAATTCGTTTGAAAAATCGCGATCGGTCGACAACCGAAGACGATCAGTCCGAAGTAATTATTTGTTTATTTGTTTATTTATTTTTATCAGCAGAGTATTCGTCATGAATAAATGCCTCTTCATATCGTTATCACTTGTCTCGATTCAATGCTCCTCCGGTCCAGCTGGTTTCTGAGACCTTTTTTAGAGAGTCAGTCCACCTTACTGCAGATCACCAAAAAGATCACCATACTAATTTTCGCAACCTCTAAGTGGTCCATCTTTGTAGATCTTTAGACTTAGATTACTAAGAACCTGCTAACTTTTGCGAATGATATAGCATATTAAAATATGCTCGAAATGCACTCAGACTATATAACCAATGATGAATGATGAATGAGTGCTAAAATATATCGATTTATAAATGGAATGCACGAGATGAATACTTTTAATTAAATAGATGCCCTTATGTTTTTGAAGAAACCACTGAATCATGAGGGTCAGTGAACTCTAAAAGACGAGAGAGAGGAGGTGGGCAAAGGGGGAAGATGTTGATTTAAAGAGATACAGCAAGAGGAAATCTTGCCATTTATGAGCTCGTTCGCAGTGTTACATTTCTATGTGATGCGTTATATCGTCAGATTTCAATCGGTTACACAAGCAAACTATGCACTTTTTTGATTGGAAGAATGGGGAGAGAATGAAGGGGGTTTCTTAGTTGCTGCCATTTCTTAAGATGTGGTGAAATATGTTGGAAAGCTGATGTGGTATTAGCTTTTGTATATATATATATACAATCATTTTCATGATTGAAGTAACGCATTCATGATTTAGTTCACCCGAATGTTTGCGCCAATTTTCTAGAAAAAAATACGATTTTATTTGTCCCAATCGGTGTGAAATAAAACCACGAAAGGCTAGAAAGATATTATGCGGTGGATTTCGAGCGCCATATTTCGTGTCCGAATTGAAGCTAGCGGACGGATGAGCAGACAAAGGCACAGACATGATGCTGCTGTAAGATGCACGTTGGAAATGCAAACTTATGAGGGCCCATAATAATTAAGATAGCTATAGCGTATAGCATTGCCTTCCTCCGCCTATCCTCCACATTTTTGCATTTCGAGCGCCATATTTCGTGTCCGAATTGAAGCTAGCGGACGGATGAGCAGACAAAGGCACAGACATGATGCTGCTGTAAGATGCACGTTGGAAATGCAAACTTATGAGGGCCCATAATAATTAAGATAGCTATAGCGTATAGCATTGCCTTCCTCCGCCTATCCTCCACATTTTTGCTTCTCTTTTCAAAATCCCATCGGAAAATGCAACCATTCCTCCAAACATTTATGCAATTCGGCGTAATTCAAGAAGGCTTACTCGTATCTCATTCATATGCCTATGCAGCTTCATTTGGCTTCCTCTTCATTAGTTTTGCTTAAACATGATTGCAGCAAACGAAAGTGTACATAGATTTATTTCTTGGCTAAACAGAGCTTAAGTGAATATTATTAAAATCATGTCCGTAGAGTAGTGGGAGATTTGAGGGAGAGAGGAAGTGAGAGCACAGACCATTCTGAACCCTGCAGTTTACAGCTCAAAAACCGTAATTGGCGCCTATCCTTTTTTATGAACGAAGTCTCCCTTCCCCTTCCCTTCTCCGCTGTTCCCTCAAACCCAGATTGGACTGAAATTACGCTCTTGAGTGGGAATTTACATACATCATTAGCAATAATTTGTATACGTGCCAACTATGTTAAATATATTAAAGTGAAGTGAAGAATAAGTGAAGAACAATTGCATAATGAATTTCAGAAGTGAAGAATAACTCGGAAGATGCTAAAGATGTGGATATTCCGTTGAGTGCCGAAGAAGAACAACTTCTGCAAGGTTATTTGAATGATGTATTAGCGGATCAGGTGCCCGATTTGGGTGAACTCAACGATCAACAAGCAGAACGTCTTTTGAAATACGTCCGCTTCCTTGAAAGTACTCTTCTCGACTCGCAAGGCACTTTTAATTTCACTCTTCTTCACACACTTCTCTCTCTTCTTTCATCTTTTATTTAAAATATTTCCGAAACTCTTAACCTCTAATCTATTAAACTAGGTTTAATTGTATTTGGGTAATATTTCAACACCTTGGGAAAATATTGTTTAAGCGATCATGAAAAATCGGCTAATAGAGCAATCAAATAAAAGAGCCCTCTTTGACCATACAACTTTATAAGTAACAAATAAACATTTATGAAGTTAATTAAAACTTTACTGTAAGTTTATCTATAGTACGCAGTGGATGTGGGCTAATTTCTATAGATAAACAACTCAGATGGTTGATTTTGAAAGAACGTTCTGAGTAGAGCAGGTATGTTGCACGAGAGTATTCAAATGAAATAATTTAGCAAAAGCTATTCGATGGGTTCAGCCATCAAAGATGACAGAGAACAAGATGAGAACATCCAATTTTCATTGTTCTCACGAATAAATCAGAAAATATTGATAGTTAGAGCTAATATTGAGGTTGAATTTCTTCAATAAATGTTTCAAGTGTAGCTGTAGTCTGTAATTATTCTGTTATTTCCTCAAACTTATGCTATTACTGAAAGAACGTTTTTGCTTTTTCTTGATTTTTTTCGTTTTTTTCTATAATTCGTGGAAAAAGAGTCCCAGGGACTTTATTCGGAGCGATACGGTATGTACCGTTTAGAAGTTTTCCTTTCGCAATGGTCGTAGGCGGAAATAGTATGTGCTCGGGAAAAAATATTTTATTCAATCAATTATAAAACGTTTCCATATTTTATAGCTATTTGGTGGTTTCTCATTTCGATTTTTTCAAAAAAAAAGCTTTCACTGCAACCGAATCCCGAACTGTAAGTTGGGATTGAGCTATTCTCCCTTTCCCATGCTGAACTTACCAATAATAATAACGGAATAACTACCATTGATTGAAATACTGAAGTTTCATGAAATGGTTGTTATGCTCGAGAACAAAATTCATCGAAATGAAGTAAAAATTTTGTAAATAGGTGGAGAAGGAGGAGATGAATCCGAGGTGCAACCAGGAGAAGCCGAAGAAGCGGTACCGCTGAACGTAGAAGATGATGGAACGTTACCTCTTAAGAAAGATATTGAACACCTTGGAAATCCGAATACAGGTAAAACTTTCAACAATTCGGATTCATCGCATTTGAGACCCTTAATGAAATTACCTTTGAGTTGAAAAGAATATATTTGAACCTTCATATTTGGAAAGTTGCCAGAAGCAACACCATGAAGTCGGCTATATCTCTCTAAGCAATTCTTACAGTAATCACTTTCATATCGAATTGACTTTGATGGAAAAAAAAATCGTGAGAAAAATATAGAAAATGGTGAGAGTTATTTGACTTGTGGAGAGTGAATGAGTTGTTTTTGGGAGAAAAATTTTTGCAAATTACGGTATCATTATATAATGTCGAAATAAAGTTGTTGAGTTGCAACGAATTAGACATATACAGTATGCCATCGATATTTGTGCACTCGCGTTTGCGTGCTTATATGAAGGCAGTCAATCGGTTGAAAATTTAAGGCGAACGGCAATCATGGCGTTTAGCCAAGTTCCGTAGATACTCAACTTCCTTCGACTGTTCATGATATAATTTGCGTGTCTGATTTCGTGCAAAGAAAATAGCTTCAACAGTAATGCCCACATCTATTAAAATAAATTGTTTTTAAAATTGTAGACTGAAAGTGAAGGTGTGTTTGATGAGAAGCTTTTATTGAGGTGGAATTCTATGTTCTCGCAGAAGTTTAGAAAAAAGAGCGAAGATTTACTTCACATAGAAGAGAGGGAGATGGGTGGGATATGGGAAGGGGGTGAGTTTACTGAGATGGTGTTTCAGTTCGAAATCGTACTGTTGAGCCGAATTTTCAAGAAGGTGCTAAATATATCAGCGGATTCATTAGTTCGATTATGAAATGAGTGAGAACACAAAGAATAACAAAGATCCGTCCAAATGTAAATGCATCACTGAAATATGGAAAATGCTGTAAAAAATGCATTCCGTAAAAGAAAATGCTGTAAAAAAATATGGAAAATGCTGCAAAAAATACATGCTATTTTACCATTCTTTTATATAATTCTTCAAATTATTTTATCGCTATATTAATGCATTTATATTCAGCTGTTATGCAGTATTTTGTTTTGCAATTAAAGAGCTACAGAACAGTTTTCATCTAACATATTATGCCTAATTGATAGCAATAGCGTTTAGGCAATCTGTAAAATCCAGTAAGTCGGATTGGCTTGATCTCTATACTTTTGAACATGAAGCTTTCATCCTTCATCATTCAATATATACGTCATTGACCCTAACCTTTGAAATTTTGACCATTCATTTTGCACCATCCATTGAGTGGAAAATGAAGTTCTTGCACAGATTTGATTGGCCGAATTTAACAGAATGCCTAAAGTTAGAATGGCCTAGTTCAAGCGTTTAGAAAATGACCCTGTTTGGGTTTACTTACAAATACACTTGCTGAAGCAGATTTAAAATACAATTAAGATGAATGTCAAACTCGAACGATTCAGTCATTTGAAGTTCTATCAGCAGAATGCAAATGCTTGCTAGAATTATTCAAGGGATATTTGCTGCATATAAAACTGGAAAGTACTGTAGCTTTTGGTGTGAGCGTAAGGAGTGTAATAAAAAAAGATGAGGAGAAAGAAAGGGAGAGGGAGCGAAAGAGGAGGTGGCAGATGAGGGGGAGAGATGGATAAAAAAAAGAATTCATCTCCATTACTTCAAAAAATTAAAAAGTTTTCGCTAATAAATCGTCTATGGCTAAAAATTTATACTATTAGTTTTTAAACTACCGTATCTCTCTAAAATCTCATTTCTTCTATTATTTACAGGTTTGGAACATGTGGAACATAAAATAGTAAAAGGTGCCGTTCCATTAGAGAGGGTGGATAGTAATCATGTCTATTTGCGTATTGCAAAAGATCTCAGTGAGGAACAACTCTATCAGCTGGTCGCATATTTGGAACGTTCAATCGCAGTTCCTAATAAGCTCATCTTCGACGATTTTCAGTGAGTTCATTTACGATTACCGTACTCAAATTAAGCGTTTACTATGGTTAATGATATACGGTGAACGTTCATATCGCATGCCAAGGCATATGATGTCGTCCTTCAGAGAATTTCGATGATCTTCCTCCCATCTCCTAAAGCTGAAAGGTTTCAAAATTCCCTATTTCACTTTAAAGAAGCTTGAAATCCCTGAAAATATTCCAGGTTAGTTTGGCAAAAAAATGAGTTCGCTAACGTTTTTTATGTAACTGAAGACGAATCTAATGAACCGTTGCAAATAGGATCACAATAGCCGTCCCACATGCAGAGAGACATACAGATATAGGCGAAGGATTCACAAGTCTGAGATCTCCTTACTACGCTAGACAATGAATGTGTTAATAATTATTTTGATGTTAGCAGTCACAGCTGTCATCCTGTCCGTATTCCCTCTTGATGTCGTAAGTGGTTAGTGAGTGTGAGCTGCAACAAATGGTACCTGTGGTCGTAGGCTGGTTTCTATATCAACTTTGTTTTTAGGCATTTTAATAGTTCAAAGATATTTTTGAATATCTTCGACTCGATGGAAATTAACCTCCGTTTTCTGACAATATAAATACTCATTATTTCCATGCCTAACAAGTATACAAGTAATGCAGACAGTCATAAGGTACTATAGTACTCATGATTCTAATATAACATCAGGCAGCAATAGTAGATGCACTTATATATTGTTCGAAGTCTACGTTTGAATTTGACGCACTTTACAAAACGAGCAAGCTTTTGAATTCTTCAACTCAATCTCCTGTCGCTGTAGATGGAGACCGAAATGGTTGCTCAATGTGGACTGTCTGAGGAGAATCATTTTTGCATCGATATGTGATTGCAGATTTGACGGTGATCAACTGTCGTTCCGTGTGAGTAGATCGGGGTTTGTCCGATCGCATAACGCTAAAAGACAACTTGATTCAGCCGAGGGGATCGCTGAAGCAGTTTGTGAGTGTTTAACATATTCTATTCTAAGTTCTTCTATGTATATATATATAATAAAAAGGTAGTGGAAATATTTACTCGAAAAACTAACAATTAAAGACAATTAAAGTGTATCTAAGTCTTATACAAAAAAGCAAAGGCATATTTTCAATTTCTAATTCGAAAATTTTGCAGATGTATTATGTTTGCAGATAAGCGAAGAAAGGATATTGAAACCTTATCGGGAGTTCGCGTCGATGAGACTGGTATTGGCAGTGGAGAGGTTAGACCTTTCAAGCTTCTGAAAGCGCTTTTTATATTTCGTCCGTTCTAGATTTCAGAACTTAATGTAGTAATCTGATATTTAAAAAAATTGCTTATTTATGTAATGAACGTTATAGCAATATAGTTGATTTTATATGTTGATATCGTATATCTCAACTTTTTTCACTTAAAAAATTTTCAAAATTTCTACAGTATATATTTTATATTCCACTTAGAATCTCATGAAATCTCTAAACGAAATGTTTTAAAGGCATTTCGATGAACTATTTAGTAGTCAATTATTAAAAACTAAATATGTTGCTTGAAATTATTTGAAAAAAAACATGGCGGTTTTCAGAGAGGACAGTAGGAACAAAAAGTCTTTTTTTTTTTAAATGAAACGTTTTTCGAAATGAAACTACGGTATGAAAAGATGAAAGATTTTATGTTCGTTCGATTTCATTGCCTCAATACATTGTCTTAAATCTTCAATTTTTGCATCCAAAACTTCAATGCAAATAATCTCAGTGTTTCCATCTTTTGATCATTGATCCTCACTTAAAAAATCTCCAATAAGAAATGTTCCCAGTGAATATGAGGCAAAGATGAGAGGAGGGGGGGGAGGAGGATGAGGGGAGCAGTGCGTAAAAGCGAGCGAAGTGGTGGGTTAATCAGACCCTATAGTTGTTGACTGAATATATATCATTTAAGGGACGAAAATGCAACGGTGTGCTACCCGAATACAATTAATATGAACCGATAATATCAGCACGCTAGTTTCTCTGTTTCCAAGGAAACCAGCTTATGAAAGCAATATAAAATTCAAATTAAATGCTATAACCACAAATCAGCAATATTTGAAGTTATGCACAGCAATTAAAATAGCGGTTTTATTTATTCAATTTTTTATTTTATCGAAATCTTTTTTTTTCAATTTTCTTATAAATATTTCAAGAACATAAAATAGAAATTCTTATATCAATATCGATCATACACCTCATTGTTTGGTTATTCCTATTGAATCGATAGAAATAGGTAACTGTAATTTTCATAATTCTAAAGAATTTGGATTGAAGCATTTGATTATGAGATTTTTTTTCCAGCGATATTTCACGATTTTCTTCACTCTCCATCTAGTTTTATACTGGTTTATAAAATTTATGTCATCCTTTTTTTTTGAGAATATAAAAATGATTTTCAATTGAACTGCACATTTAATTTCATATGAAAAATTTTTCGTTGGAAGTCAATAACTAGGAAATGACGTATTCAGAATGCTAACACATAATTACTATTAGTTTTATTATATATATTTCTTTTAACGATTACTGAATTCGTTGAAAAAAATAGAAAAAAAAAAGAGATGCATGCATCGAGGGTTTTAAATTCTAAATGGTTGCTTTCCACGATATATCATATTGATAGAAGTGCATAAATATTCTCACTGAAGTACTCGACTTGCATTGAGTTAATTTCATTGAGTGCCTTCTCAACGTTGTCGTATGCAGAATTGATGTCTATCTGTTTCATTAAGTTTGCTGCTCACAGTATTAGATTTCATTGCTCGTATAGTTCATAAATATTTACGTATTAATTTGCATCACTTGCATCTTAATGAATATTTTCTTGTCTCGTTCATTCCTTTTCCTCTATTGTTATTTTTTTCTTGCACCATTTTCTCGTTCCTACTTCGTTTCTTTATTCTCGCATCATTTCTTTATTCTTTCGTCGTTTCTTTTCCTTCTTGTGTCGTTTTCCTATTCTTTTGTCGTTTTCTTATCTATGCATCATTTCCTCTTATTCGCTAATTACGTTCTATTTTCATCTTCAGTTCTTTCTCGGAATATCCACATTAATTTAGCTACATTTATGCATGAATGGGGCGATTTAATAGAGTGAAATTTGTAAACACCTTAAGGCATTTATCGAAACATATGTGAATACTACAATCACGCTAAATCACTCATCATTTGAAAATCTCCTCGATGAAGTGGTTCTTTGATTTTTTATTCCATTCACACTGGCAAAAAATATCCTATTAAATTTTTTTCTTTTTTGATCGTCTAAAGAAAAAATAACAGTTGCATAGACACAACCAGTTATCATTTTAAAAAGAAAGAAAAACTCAGTGAAAATGGCTCATTTCTTACGAAATAATTATCTCTCTATGCAAAGTTTTAAGCGTTTCTCGATATTTTGATGGAATTCTGCAATTATTGAATATGTTTCAACTCTCATTGCTCTTTATTAAATCGCTTAAATAACTTTAAAAGAAATATTCATTTGCGATTGAAAAATCACAACTTTCTGAAGAGCGATGAGTTTTCTATTGCAGCCTTGATGATAATCAATTCAGATGAAGTGTTAGAACTATAAAATATGGATTTAGAGCGAGTGATCTTATGCATATGAACTCCGACAAAAAAATGAATCTTTAAGATTTTTGATTTAGAAAAGAAATCATCAGTATTTCAGATTTCAATGGAACACTTCCGCTTATCAGAATTTCCTGCCCCTACCACATTCTCATCCCTTCCTTTCCTTGCCTTCTCCCATCTTTTCTCTTTTCATTTCCCCCCACACTGCATAGTCAAACCGTTAGTCATTAAGTATACGTAGAGAAACCTCAAGAATTCCCTTCAGGCCACTACTGACTTGTTTTGCATGTTGGCTGAGAAATATGTATGCATAAAAAGTGAGAAGTTAAGGAGAAGTCTCTTCAAAGAGAAGAGAGGATAAGCAGTTTTTTAAATCGACTTTTACCTCAGTTGTCTCTAATCGATTGGTCAGCCTGAAGCCAGCTAATTAACCTTTGCTAGTCGTCGATTATTAAAATTTTGCTCTTTTTAAAATCCAACTTTTTATCGATGAGATCGATACACTTTTGCAGAAAATGAAGACAATTTGAAAAAACAATCTGCTTCAATGATTATTTATTCGCCTTAAAGCTACTATAACTTTTGTGGATTTCTACATAATATGTAAATCATATAAATCGAAAAAGGTTAACTGCTGAAATCTCTCTTTGCATGAGTTGTATGTGTTAATTTATTTGTAGAGATTCACCTTGACTCTTTGCTTTTTAATTTGCATATTTCGAAAGGGGGGGGGTGTTGTGATGCTAATATGATCAAAGAAATGCAAGAAAAAGTGCACGAGTCTTTCGATCGCTAAGTATCGTATTCTGTTAATTACTCAAAAATGCATGTTTTTTCAACGTTACTTATATTCAGCGAGTTAATCGCGATTGCTCGATATGCACTTACTCATGAACTCGAATAAAAGTATGCTAAAAATCTTCGTCTATGATATTTCATATGCGGCCGTAAATGTCGTCATATAAAGTAATAATGAGGATTGCACACTTGATAATGTGGTATCACCCGCACGATAACGTAGACTCCAATCTGTACAGTTTAAGTAGCTGCAAAACTTGTAAATAAAAAGTGCTTTTTTATATTTGTCATGTTTTTAAGCGATACTGTATGTATCGTAATATGAGTAATAATAGAACATAGGTGGAGCAAGTATAATTGTGAGTTTAATGAGTGTGAAAATTGGTTAGTGCATCTATATGTGAATATCGGTGGAATGTGAGGCTAGAGATATGATGTGAAGACAGCTCTATGCACACTTCATTGAGGTAGCTGTGTGTGATGTAAGGGCCGTCGAATTGATATAATTGGGAAGCGTCGAGCGTGATGTCCCCGTGGCTTGCGCTTCATGAGCTGTCTTCGACGCGCGTTTTAGCTGCTCATTTCAGTTTCGAGCATAGTGTGTGTGCATCGTCGCACACTCCTCTATCCTTTCGCACCTTGTCACTTCGGCGATACGTCACCTCATAGTTGTGCTGCTTCCATCTCCGTCGATCCTTGACGTTTGCCTAAATCATTCCCACTCCTATCTCCTCTTCCCTATCAATCGTTTTCTATGAATATGTTCGATAAAGCAGTCTGCATTTGCTCGTAGATATCGTAGTGATGATTGTAATCATAAAAGATATATGTACCGTAAGATTTATGACCACCCATTTTGCAGGGTACAGTACCAGTAGAGAGCGAAGGTCGTGATGGTCTCTTTATGCCGATCCTCCTTATTTGCGCGTTCACGATCACTGCGCTCTTCACGGTGCTTGCCGTGCACCATGTGAAGCAGCGTCAACGTAGTCGTCGTGCGGCTGCCATCCCGGAATTAGCCGAGCAAATTGAGGGAAAATCTTCAACGCTCTACCAGGTACCACTCGTTTCCGTTCATTAAAAAAAAAACCTTTTTCTTTCTCTAATCAAGGGAACGTCTCGTTCACAACAAATGTTATAGCATTCGTTCTCAATTAGTTTCGTTTCATTCGTTAGCAGCTGCTTTATTCATCTTATGAAACTATGCCCCTAATTTATGAAAAATACATAATTTTAGATGGAAAATAATATTTCCGTATTTTACATAAATATATTCCAGAAAAATATACTTTCCATAACTTTTGTATGTGTTCAAATTTTCAGTGGGTTTGATTATAAATTTGTTCATTGAGCTAATGCTGAATGCGATCATAATATGTCGCATTTGCAAATGTGCTAAGTTTTTGCGTTAGTGAACATCGAATCGAATCGTCGAAAATGAGCAACGAGGCGTTATTGGAAACTGTGGAAAACCATGGCAACGAGGCGGTCAACTCATAATGGATTGCTGCACAATTAGCAGCTTTAACGCTATATTCCATTGACAGCTTTGATTCGTGACAAATTATTAGCACAACGTGCACATTAGAAGAAGGCATTTCGATTATCGCCCAACAAAAAGACTCCGTCGATTCGACTCGTTACGAGAGTAAACACATCCACTGAACAAGCAGAATATAGTGGTTGCCACTGAATATTCATTATAAAAGTCAATCGGTTTAAGGCGATCAGTGAATCTCAGTGAAAGGGGCGTCGATAAGGATGGTTGAGGCTAGCGATGACGGGTTGTGAGGATCATTTAGGTGCAGTGGCGATTGCAGGCATTCATTGCGCATCTCATATCGCATCCGTTCAGCGACATAGCAAATATCGTAGCAAATGCAGGCGCCGAATTAAAATTAATGAACACGAAAAGAGTATTTCAATAAATGAGAGAAAGAAAGTTGCACATCTCGATGCGATGTGGCACATCTCAGTCAATGCTAAACTGCAGACAGCATTCATAGGCTGATATGAAAAAAAAAAAATGCACTCTTATTTCATAATTTTATACATCGAAATAAAAATATCTCTTCTAATGAATGCTTCAGCTTTTAGTTGTTACAAATTACCTCAAAAAGAGCATGTTGACAGTTTCATGAAGCATTGTCAACAAATTGCGGAAATGAAAAAACAACGATATATGCTGTCTAATTGAATATTGCAAGCTGTCTGAATAAAATGAACAACTGCGGAAAAATACTGATAATAAGCGTTTCATATTTCAACCGATATGAGAATTTCTTTCGAATTTCATTATCGTTTATTAGAAGATGTAGATGACATGAAGAATTTTTCGATTAATCGCATACGCAAAGCAAACCAATTCCACCATGGCACAAGCGCAATGTTTTTTTTTTTTTAGTTTAACAATTTTAGGTACCTGTTAGCATCGAAATTAGTGGTACTTGAAATATTACAGGATTTATGTCGCCATCGTATGAGCACACAGGAACCATCAAGTGGTACTAACTCAAAACACTCCAGCACCTCTTCATGGTTCTCGCTTAATTTTCGTTCTTTTCTATGCAATTCATTTACAGTCTAACGATAATGACCCATCTAAAAAATCCCTGCAGCATCGTCCATCCTATATGCTCATGTGATTGAAGGAAATGCTCTAATTTTAATGAAAGAGACGGATAGAGAGGCTGCAATAGATGTATGTACTCGCATTATTTCGCTCCACTCATTTTCGTTTTCCACTTTTCTAAGCCGGCTGTCACGTTCAGCATTATCCATGTAGAGATTCTATACTACTAGGAAATGAGCTTTCGCTCATTTTAGATGCTTAGATTGTTGTGAATCGACAACTTGAGATTAGGCTGTAACGAGTATCGACATTTTTACTTGACGTATTCTTCAATTCTAGATACCCTCAAGATCAACAGAGGCATTAAAAGATGTTTGCCCATCTTCTGCCCTGAATTCATTTTTTAACCCCTCTCCGTACTAAAAAAGTCAAACATCTTCATACACTAGTCTATTGGAGCGATCTTAACAAATCGTTGAAACTACAGGTGTGAAGAGCCTATTTCACATTCGAATATGGACATCTCGACTGGTCATGTTATTCTTGTAAGTACCATAATTTTCTTCTAATGCCATCCAAAAATAAGTGTCCTATAATCCATAACAATATTTTTATGTGATATGATATAATCTTGATATAATGATATAATCTTTTTTTAGGTCTTTTATTATCTATTCTTAAATCATTGTATCAATTTTCAAATTACCTCGTAATTTACGAATGATTGTGTTACCATATAGAATAAACCGCTAATAATTACAAATCATGTTGATCGTTACCTAGTTATAGCATTGATCTGTCTTTGTCCACTCCATTAGGCTCTTCTAAGGCATGTAAATATCGCAAATTTAGCTAAAGAAATGACCACTGGTTAAATATCCATATCTGAACTACATATGCCTAGTTGAGATCATCGCAGGTCTTTATTGGTGCGTTTATTGATTTATTACTGCTGAAAGCCACATTTTGTGCTAGTTTCAGAGGAGGAATACCTGAATAGAATACAGTTGAAATATTTGATACAAAATATTACAATTTTTGCATAATAAATTCCTATGGCTTTTCGTTTATATTGCGCGCATTTTTTCAGCGATTTCTTCTTCTATAAGTATTAAATGATGCATTTTTGTTTTCAGAACTTTCTTCAAGAAAATCTACAAAATCCATCGAAAATTGAGGAGCAATGGTCAACATTGAGTCAATACGTGAATTCGAGTGGTGTGAGCTCGATCGCCGAGCAAGAAGAGAATAAAGAAAAGAATAGAAATCCAAAATGTCTCCCATGTGAGCATTATTCTTTTCTTTTTCGTTCTTCGTTTAACAACTCTAGAATTATAGCTTTAATGTCTTATTTTTAAAGCGTTTTCTGCATCATCTAACAAAACGAGTGCCTTATTATTGAAGATTTGATCTATAATTAAATCGATTGAATGTTAGGTGCAACTAAAAGAGCGATATGTTTGAGGTAATAGAGTCACTTTTGTGAGATAACTTTTGAGTAGCTTTTGATGCTGATTGATGGCAATGTTTTATTGATGTTGGAATATAATTCATCAACTTGTTCTCAGATTGCAAATCTTCAATCAGCCATTTCTATACAGGTCGTATTAACGAATAATTCTGTAGGTCTATTTGCCGAGAAGGATTTTAACACAATCAATAACACTATGTTCAATGAGGTTATTAAAGTCGGCATTACTGTAGTGGCTAGACAATTCGGTATTTTGAATTTCTTTATTTGTTACAATCACAAATTTGAAATTATTTTTACGATTCATTATAACAACAAAAAAATGAACCATATATGAAAAAGACCCCTATGGTCCATATGCCTTTTATCCACTCTGCTTTGATTTTCTTTCTTTCTTTCTGTTACTCTTTTCCTTCCTCTCATATTCCTTCACATCTATAATTTTTCCTTCTACTTACTATAGGTGAAAACTAAGCACAAATATTCAGATGACGATACTCTGATTAGCGTACAGTCTTTGGCATCGGATGTTACTTCGTCGACGTATATCAACGCATCGGCGATTCACGATAGCGATCCACGACGACCGGCATATATCGCAACGCAATCGCCACTTTCAAATACTATCGCTGATTTCTGGCAAATGATTTGGGAACAGGTCCGAATACTATTTGATTCTTCTCTATATTCCGTTATCCGCCCCAAAAACACTTGTAAAAAATATTAGTGACTATTTAATATGTACGACTATGTCTTACACGAAATAATAATAAATGAATACAAAAACGTTAGTATCTGGCTTCAAAGTCAATGATTTCACATAAAAAAGTATTATTTGAGTGTCAGCAAGCACTATTTTTTATAAGCACACAAGTGAGGCATTTTCACAAATGAATATATTCTATTAATGGCGTCGCTTTTATTAAGATTTCCTCTCTTTCCACATCCTTCTCTGTCTATCTTCATTTCTCATTCTCGTCCATTAGCAAACGCTAGCAACATTGCTAATGCTTAATGAGCAAACAGAGCCGTTAGTCGATAGAAAAGACGGCTGGCAGCAATTGATTAAAAAGCAAATAATTCATCATTGCTTCCTAATTCTTACTATAGTTATTTAGATAAAGGGTGGCATTGAACTATTCAGTAAAAACCAAATTTAGGTACAGCTTTTGAAAAGATGCAATGCTGTATTTCGCATAAAAGTATGCTCAAATAGTCAACAGAGCAAGTAATGAATTGATTGCTCAACTCAACCCTTTGTTCACCTATTCCTTCTGCGTAGTTTTTTTTTTTAAAAAAATAGTTTTCGAGTAATTAGTACCGGTTAGTTTCATTATATCACCTTACTGTTGATAACTGTTCACATAATGCATTCACCATATCCACCTAGGAATAGGGATGTAAATAAAAGTTAAACGGTAACTTCCCAGTTAATCTTTTCATATACAATAATTTCTTTACCTATAGGGTGCTGTTCTTATCGTAAATTTGACTAACGAAGAGGATAGCCGAGAGCAACGATGCACACGCTATTGGCCCGAAAGCGGATCACAACTACATGGCGCATTTGAGGTATCAATCACTCTTTTGGTGTTTTACTCACTTCCGATCATTAATAAATCATAAACATCTACACGAGCAAGTGCACAGCAATTTATGAGTTGTTTTTTTTTTTCAAATTTTAGGAAAAGCATCTCATATCGATATAAATTTAATATCTGATTTTTTTTAATTATGAAAAAAGTTTTTAGGTTAGCTTTACATTCAATGGTCATTTTACTCTTAAAACGTCTATTATTATTGTTTAAAAAATCATTAAAATAGATTCTTTCTCTAGATTCATCTCGTTTCGGAGCATATATGGAGCGAAGATTATCTTGTACGCTCGTTCTACTTGAAAAATTTGAAGACGAATGAAACTCGAACGATCACACAATTTCACTATTTAACTTGGCCATATCAAGGAATACCATCAACAACAAAAGCTCTTCTCGAGTTTAGAAGGTGCTTTTCGTGTGTTTATTTGCACTCGCAATTTGCAACAATAACCCATCGTGATCACACATCATCGCTTCAATTGAAATAACGATTGAAATTCAATCGAAACCTTTCAACCTTTTTCTCTGTTTTCTATTATCGCATTAGTTCTACTATCCTGTAGTAAAATGAAATTCTCTCGAGTATAAGAAATGGGACCTGTTACCAAAAAATATTGCAACGATTATGAAGTCTGCGTTTTTACGGCTACTACACCTGGTGATAATTCCACAAGATGCCTTTGGAACTAATCTAAAGGACGAAGGATGTACGGGTGAACAAAGGCAGCATGGATTTCTCTCAAAACCCAAGTTTGTGCTTTCTGGAATAGGAAATCCTAGTCAGCGGTTCATTCAAAAGAATGCTGTGTTCAATCACGATCGGGTTTTTTCAACCACTGTGATGCGTGTGCCGTTATGTTGGTTGGAGTGTTTCGACTGTGTGAGCATTGTGTGCGCGAACAAGCAAGCGACCGGTCGGTCGGTGACCAACCGCATAAAACGGCGCATTTCGCCTATCATTTTTGTGGATGAGCAATTTTGTCAATCGAATCAATTGCATAGTCACAAAAGTGATGGACGCGACGTGCCGCTTCTCCTTATTATGCCCTTGCAATTCCCCTTCCCCTCCCTTCCTCCTTCCTCCCCCTCTCCCCCACTTTCTTTTCGATTCGCACACTATTCTTTTCACAATATCCCTTCATGCATGTCCACTCAAATATCATACATTCACATTATTCATATGAAGGCAATTATAAATTAAATCCTTATAATTACAGTTTATTCAATGCAAGTAATAAAGTAGATTTTTCCTTAAATTTACAAAGAAATTCATAAATTTTTATAAAAGTTTACTTCGAAAATTGCTCTAATATCAAATCAACAATTTACGAAACTTGATCATTTATAAAGAATCATCAAAAAAACTGAAATAAAACTTGAAAGCGGGAAAGAAAAAACTTTTTTGCAGCAACTAAAATATCCTCCTCAGCCAGACTATTATGCCTGTTGAGGATTTCAATTCTTCTTTTATGATATCATATAGTTTCCACGAATATTGATTCTCATAATTGTATAAATCAACCATTACTTCAAAAAATTTGAAGTTGGTGAAAAAAGCAGAAGAAACGCAAAAATGAAATAGAAGGGGCAACAATATATAAGAAATATTTTTGGCATACAAGCAGCATGCAGCCGTGTTCACGTTCTATTTTCGAATGCAACACCAATCGTGTCTATCCTATGTGGGGGATCCTTGTTGGATCTCAACGTATGCATGTATATGCATGAGTCAGTCTGTAATAAAACGCATGAAATACAATTAATAGTGTTGATTGTGTGTATATGCAAAAAAATAGAAGAGATGAAACTAGAATATGAATCGAGCCCATCTCTGATCCTCTATCTGGTCGTTACCTTTCATGCTCGAATGGGAATGTGGATTGAAGATCATGTGCCTGGACATGATACTATTGAAGATCACATATGATGAATTGAATTTTTATAATCTAATAAATATTTGAATTAACAAATACCGAATCATGGAATATTACTCGTCATAACAAAGGGAAACTGATTAAGCAAGCAGATATCCCTAAATTTTGCAGAAAGGTGAATAAATCCTACCGTGGACGTGCAGCTCCGATTGTTGTGCATTCCACGGACGGTATCGGACGTACTGGAACTTATTGTCTTCTGGATATCGTTCTCAACAGAATTGCCAAAGGTTAATCAATTATCATGAACTTATCGCTTTATTGAATGATGTTTTGGAAATATTTTATGTTTTCAACTTTATGCTCATAAATTAACGAATGAAAGTGTGATAAACAAGACGTATACTGCATCTTTTTCGTTCCGCTTTATGATTTCAGGAATATTTTGGTTACCTTAAAGGAGGAGGACGGAATTACGGGGAGGGGGAAATGATGATGGAACGGTGGTCTTGGACTACTTTGTGAATTTCATTAACACAAATATGTGATAATGCTATGACCTTTGGATGAAGTTTGCTGGATCAACCAAAAACACTAATAATGTCGTTTGTCATAAGTCAAATCATCTTACTCTTTAAAAAATTACGGTAACTTATACCGTTATCGATTTCTGTAATTGCATTCAGAGAATTCACTTGTTGACTTGGCCGGATTACATTTATCAATACTAATAAAATAAAAGAAATATCGTGCAACTGCTCATTTGTAGGTTAGATGAGGAAAAAAAAATTTTTTTTTTTCAAGGTTTGTTTTGAAGGTTAAAGTTTGTAAAAATTTTTTAAAGTTTTTTTAAAGTCTAGAAATAATATAAGTCGAATTTATTGATTTTTTGATCAGCTGCCTTTAAAATAGTTCGCCAAATTGGGGCTGTTTGCAGCTGTCAATTAATGAAATATGAAGTGCATTTTTGGTTAATTATTATGTGAAATTTTAAATGTGAAATTAATTTTAGGTGTGAAAGAGCTTAACATCGCCGGCTCATTAGAACATCTAAGAGATCAGCGGCGCGGTATGGTGGAAACCGGTGAGCAATACAAATTGGTGTTTAGCTGTCTCGCTGAAGAGGTGACCGCGATGGTTAAAGCACTTCCACGATAGATCGAGTTATGAGTGACCCCTCCCCACCTGAGATGCATCAGCCATAATACGCCGAACCCGTTGATTATTGTGACACGGCCTCGGTTAAAATGTTGGATGTGAATCACTCTCATCTCACCTTCACACATATCTCCTCATACACGTGTTTTTATTGCTATAAAATATGTTCATTTAAAAAAAAGAAAAAGAAAAGCATATGACTAAAGGAAAGATTTATCGATCGATCATCAGGGAATAAGCTAACATGAAAATCGATCGATCAATAGTCGACACAACACTCGGAGAGACGAATTGATCCTTTTTTGGAGTAATATTCACAGGATACCTTCATAAGTATGCAAGTAACATACAGATTTTAAAGAGAAGTTTTCTAACTTAATATTACAAATAATATTTCATCTTAGCAGAAGTATGAGATTATTTTTTGAGAGATAATATTTCAGCAAATTTCAATAAAAATTGGTATTTCATTATATTTCAGTATGTATTTTTGCGCGGAAATAAAACGAAAATAAACTCAAAAGTTCAAATAAAATAAGGAAGTTCGTATAGAATATGCAAATAACGCTGCTTGCGTCAGTCATAGCAATGATCTATTCAGCGGTTTTTTTTTAAATTTAATTTTTCACCGAAAAATTAGCCATCAAAAAGGCATCTACTTGATAATACAAAACGATTCTTATAAGAGCGGAACGATTCTCATAAATATTCACCGATGATGTTGCATAATCCTTTATATTCGGCTGTGGTAATTCTCATCTATAATATCAAAGAAAATTCATCGTTGTTACAATGTGAGTTAATATTTATGTTCGAGGCAATTGAATGATTACTGTTTTCTAGAATCAAGCTATCAATACTGATTGTGGAGTACAATTTTGTATTGAAAATCTCACAGAATATATAGATATTTTTGAGTGTTTCTGAACAGATCCGATAGAATTGACCTTATAATTAACTCTATTTGAAAACTCGAAAAAATAATTGAAAATTTTTGCAAAAAATCAATTCCTTTCTTGCTTATATGTAAATCGAGTATAACCTTCATTTTCTATTCCTTCAACACTGAACAAAAAATCGTCAAATGCTTTGGAAATGCATCGCATGACGCACAAATTGGGAGTTCCGATGAGAGACACACATAAGTTGAAAAACATTGCGAAGTGATATGCAAATCAAGAAATCTTTGAGAAGATAACACATAGCCTGGAGGGAACTTTCGATCAGTTAATAGCCCAAACCGACCTAATAGGCAATTCTTTTTTTTTTTAAGAAAAGGTACAGCATTGGCCAAAATTAGTCGATACCAGCCGCTGACCTGGATTTACCGAGCTATACTATACACATTCTCACCATATTGCTTATCCATTCTAAGGTTGTCTTTTATCATGCAGCACGTTTTTGATGTTACCTTTTTTAACGGTTTTCAAAGTTTAGCTAATATTAAAGTTTCAATAAAACAACAACAAACCCTTAAGCAATTTTATTTATTTCCATACCTTCAGGTTTATTCTAGTACGAGCTTCATAGTTTCGAAAACAAAATAAAAAATTTTTTTAATATTTTAATTTTGCGAGATTTTTTTCTAAATTTTTTCTCCAATATATTTCTATTATCAGAAAATTTTTCTACCAAGAAAAAGCACATTCATTCAAAATTATTATACAATAGAAAAAACAATTGTTTGGCTCAAAAAATATTTTTAGAGATAAATTTTATGTTCTAATCAATCAGTGCATCAATTATACTGCTATTGTTTCATCTAAACAGCAAACAAATAAAAAAGTGCAGAATGGTGTTTTCTTTATTATTCACCTAAATTTCCAGCAGAGCCTTCTTTAAAGGGTCTGTTTTGTTGAAACCGATTCGGTGTAAACCAAAAAATATACCAATGTAACATGAATTCAAAATCTTCACATCTTTCAATGTCTATAAGTGTTTTCACTGTGGATAATTCAATGCAAAAACGGTGCATAAGGTTCAATCACAAAGTGAATTACATCCATCAAACAACAGTCTCGGTGATTCTGCAATTGAGAGTGGTACAATGATCGAATGGTTGTTGCTTCAGCAGCTTTCAGCTAGTTTCTTTTCATCACCTTCATGCATATGATTTTAAAAAATTTTGACGACAAGAAAAATTTTTGAAAAGAATTTTCATTTTACAATGAAGAAAGCAGGAATACGCATCCGAAAAAAAAAATGCAAAGGCAGCAAAAACATCCATAACGATAAACAGGACACACAATCATACGTTTCAAAACCTTTTGTGAGCCTACAACCAACATTGTGTAAAACGCCACTGCAACAGTTTCGTTTATTATTTGCAGTTCAATCTTTATGGTGCCTAAGGTATTGAAGAGGATCCTTGCATTCAAAAGGTAATAAAATACAAAAAGGCAAACACCTTTAATTGATATCTAAAATAATAGGAAATAGAATGGTTATCCGAGCAGCATAGTCATAAGAAAAATGGAATTTGGTTAATTTTGAAAGTGTTACTAATGGAAAATGTAACTTTTTTAATGCAAAGGTCTCAGTAAACAAGTAGCTAAAATCATTGAGGTATAATCGACTGTGGTTCAATTCCCATAAGAATACACAAAAATTTTAAATTAGCTCAAGAATCACCTTTCAAGAAGCGAGATAATGTACTACGGTCACATGCTGAGGTTTATGAAGAAAACTCGTCGTTACTGGGGAATCGAATGAATCAGATATTGCAAACACAAATCCTTAATAACAATAATTCAGCCCTCATAAGACAATTCGTTAACAACAACAATGATCCAAATATCGCAAAAGAAATCCCTCCAAATTTCCCTACAAAGCTCGAAAAATATTATAAATATCTTTAAAGAATTTATTCATATAAATAATTTATTTTTGCAAATATCTTTATCCTCACTAATCAGACATCCTTAATTAAAGTAAAATTTCATATTTAAAATTCATAAATATTATAAATATAACACCGAAATTTGTATATAAATATCCTTAGACCTGCAAATACCTATCAAAAGTTTTTAAAATAAAACTAACCATTTTCAATGGATTTCATTTCAACTTATTATTTTCAGCCTTGTGCCAACTATTCGTATAAAAAAATTGATTTTTTATTGGGCTTTGTGCTTTTGTTCGCAAAAATGTGCTGCAGAAATACTAACATATATGTGCGGATGAAAAAATAGAAAAATGAAGAATAAAAAAATGAAAAAGTAGAAAAGAAAAAAAGAAAAGGAAAAGCAAAATACAGAAAAAGTAAAAAAGTAAAGGAGAAGAAAGAGGCAAGAGATAACAAAGAAATGAAGTGGGCCGAAATAAAAATGGTAGAAAGTATGATGGATGATGCAGTTACACAAAATATTTAGTATAGAAATATACACAATAGACAAATATATATATATATATATATATATATATATATATATATACAAATATATATATATTATAAACAATGAAGGAATAATAATCTGAGCAACTAGTAAGTCTGAATGATGAAGAGAGGAGCTGATAAAATGGAAGGTTATTATGCTTTCTTTTGAAGATTAATGTACTATATGATAGAGCGATTCCAGGTAAAAAAAAAAAGAGAATTTCTTAAATGTTAACAAAGGTATTCTTTATATTATTGTCAAACATCGTATTACTTAGTTTATAAAGGTGGCCACATTTACTTCGGGAAGAAGGAAAATATTTGGAAGAATGGAGATAAGTATTGCCAAACAATATCCCATAAAATAGTTGCATCTGATTCCATGAATCTGAAGCAATCCAAATGGATATACAAAAGTCTTTCAGCATAAAATCTGCTTTAATTTTTTAAAGTTGCTTTAGCGATGAATATACGTTTTCTATCTTTAAGTAATCGCATTTGAATATTTGATGTCAGATTTCATTTGCATATTTCAATCACAATCGAACATAAATTGTGAATGTCACTCTTTTTATCATTTACCTCTATTCTTTATGAATTCGTTTTTTATTGCAATTTTTATTGAAACTTTATATTTGTTTCCAATAAAAATATTAACCAAAATATATTTCCTGTATTTCTCATTTATTTTTCTCGAAAATAGAGTAAATTATTTGTGGCTTTCTTCGAAAATATAAGAAAAATTGAAAACTCAATTAGAAACTTCATGTAGTTGAGTTTTGCTCGATTCTTTTTGCAAGCATATTTAATATAATATGTGAATTTAGATATTTGCATCATTATGCTGCAAGACATTTGAACATTTAAATTCCCGCTTAGTGGGCAATAACTTTCGAGTTTTTTTTGGATCGAAACCAGCAGGTTTAATCGTTTATTGACGCGTTGTGTTGTTCACGTGGGAATGAGCGTTGAGCAACGTTCGAACAGGTGACGGAAGTAAATAGCGTCAACAATGGATTTTGCATCAGTATTTGAGTTGGGATGGGTGGATGTTGTGCTTATCGCTTTCCTTGTTTATGTCGTCTATCGAATGCTCGTAAAAAAAGGTGAGCCAGCCCCTCTGGCACCAAAACCACCACCGCTAATGAAGAAACGTGATTTCACTGTGAGTGAGCTTCGCGAATACAATGGTGTCGATAATGAACGCATTCTTATGGCTGTATGTGGCAAGGTGAGGCAATTCGCATTCCTTTTTTTCTTTTTTTGCTTATTTTTGCTTGCATTTTTACGAATCTAGCTTAAATACTCTCGAAACCTCGGAACCCCTGTTAGGTCACGGCCGTTCCGGTTCCGGTCATGACCGAAACCAGAACGGAGTCTAGCAGGCGGCGGCCATACTTTTTTTCTGTATGTGGAGTGTTTTAGCTTTATGTTGAGAACTGAAATTAAGAAGATATGACCCATGATCACATGGGGACGGATTAGATTGTTTGCGATACAATTCTTACTCAAGTCGTTTTTTTGTTCTGCTCACATACTTGTTCTCAGTCTTTGATATGAGGAAGCTTTCTTGTTCATGGATTTGTATACAAATTTTCCTGCATACTTGTACGAAAAAAAAAACTTGAGAGTTTTAGAAAGGACTGTTTTATGCCCTCATAATGCGACAGTCCTCAATCCATTCACATATGAATGGGGTTAAATTTAAAAAGGATTGAGGGTTGCGTTTTTTTTATAGCTTAAGCTACGTTTTTTACACAGCAATCATTATTGTCTCTCACTGGAAAACTACCATAGACACCAAGCGCATAAAGGTAACGGCCTTACCTTAACCCACAGTAGTGATTTATAACGCTGAATCTGATTTGGAGGTGTTTGACGTAACAATTGGCAAAGCGTTCTATGGTCCTGGTGGCGCATATGGCAATCTCGCTGGACATGATGCCACACGTGCACTTGCAACTATGGATGTTGGAAAGGTGAAAGACGAATATGACGATATAAGTGATTTGCCACCGCACGAACTCGATGATGCGAAAGAATGGGCCGATAGACTATCATGTTAGCTTTCTTTTGTATTCTTTTTAATATGGTTTTTATGAGGTGACAAGATAAGCGATGCACTTTTTATATCATCTTATAATTGTTTTTCACCTTGATGTGTTGCTGTACGGTTTATAAGCTATGCTTTAGTAGACTTTGGGGTAAAGAATGGGGGGGGGGGAAGAGGGGGGAGAGGTCGGGTTGAAGAGGAGAGGAATGGGCTGAGACTTTCTGGGAGGTATAACACTTAAAGGATGACTGGATTAAATCGGTAAACAATTGAGCTGGTATTTTTCTGTTCAATTATATTCATTTCGGAAATCACTTGTGCTTTTATATGGCAAGCTTATATGAGGCATTCAATTGGTTCCGCTTGAAGTGTCTTCATTGTAACCAGTAATGTTATCAGTAATATAACCTTTCATATTTCCCACAATTGTTGTTTTTAAGTGCGTTTAAGTAAACCGATGGCTTATAACTTACACTAATTTGCCTCATAAAAAACAACTGAAAATGAAATCTGAAGATTGGCTATATTCTCGGATACAGCTACTGTGATTCCTAAGCCATGACATATTTTGTTGGGCACAAAGATAAAAATAAGCTTGTGATTTGAGGATTATTGCATTATAGGTAAGTATCCAACGGTCGGTCGCCTTCTAAAAGATGGAGAAGAACCAAACGACTATAAAGGAGAATTGGCATCTCTATAAGGTGTCAACTGCATCTTCTCGACGAGGTTGTGTCTTCGCGATGGATCGATCGACTTTGTATTTCACGTTTTATAGTATGGTTTTGATGATGTGAACTTTTGTAGTTCGTATTTTAAAGTTTATATCGATCTGAATGATCAGATTGTATCACTTATTGTTTCCACACGTTACGATGGTTATTTTATTTCCCAAGGAAATCATTTTACAAAAATCAAATGACGCTTAGAAGGATTATAAAAAGGTTGCTGGTGAAGTGAATTTTTTTTTGATAGGTTGTTAGGCTCGATTTTCTTGCACCATTCCTTCATATATTAGCAATATTCAGCATGCTTTTTTGTTGGCTTTTAGTTAGTGTTTGGTTTTTGTTTTGTAATGCTTATGCAATGCACGATTATTAAAGATTCATTATAGTAGAAGTACTGGGTGACGGCAAAGAGGATGGGGAAGGGGGGGATTAGAGATGACGTTATTGCACCTGTGCGTATATACGGATTGCAGTATTTTTTAAGAACCGAGCCTTTTAGAAATAACCCAATACACTCCAAGGGGGCGGGGGAGGTAGAGTGAACGAGTGGAGGATATTAGTTGTCTTCGATGGTTGCCACTTATCGCAAATCGCAGAATTTTTATGTTTATATATTGTGGTATATTTATTGGTATTGTTTTTATGTTCATTTTATTCGTGTATATAATCCCTCATCTAATATTCATTCGAATTTTTTTACGTATTTTGCTAAAATTTATTGCCTTAATAAAGCGAAACTATCGATTGTGGAATTTTTTTATTCATATAGTCAATGGATTTCCATTCGATAGAGTATTTTTAAGGTTTAGCTTTGGTCATTGTGGGATGATTTTAATAATCAAACTTCTATGATGTAATTGGCACACAGATTCAAGTATTTGGTCCACTATAAGTGCTTTCTCCTTTCCGTAAGAGGTGATAAAAAGTTTAATTGCAAGATAAAAGTCTAAGTAGAATATTGATTAAGACTATGGAACATTGAGGAGAGAGACGTCTTAAGGCCTTAACGTAGGATAAAATTGATGTGACGGGATAGGTACTAAGGGGAGGGAGTATATTAGGTTTGAGTAACGGTAATGTCTAGTGTCTCGTTGCCTTCGAAAACGACGGTTTGTTTTCGTTTGAGAGTTTTATATACCTATCGATGCATTAATAAATAGCTTCTGTTCACGTTGCGGATTGCTGTTTGAGCATAGATTCTAGCGAACGGTATAGAAATCAGAAGTTTCACACTGTTGGCGTTAAAGATCATTGTTGATGCGTAGTTATTGGGCATAGAGTTTTGCAGATGGCAAGGTAGTGGGTCCATTGACCGTATAATTGTTCATTTCTGATCAGGGCTTATTCCTGAAGCATTTAGGTTGATGCTTCAGCCTCACCTTTCCCATCCTTAGAGGATGGGCAAAGCCATCGCTCATATAGGTCATGGCGTAAATAAGTTGATGTGTATTCGTGTTCCTTCGATATTAGGTGAGGCATTTTCATATATGAACTTTAGAGTGCATCGAAGTGCGTCTGTGTTGTTCGAGGATGGCGTTCATGTATCCAGCTCATTATCCCACAGTTCCTCTTCGATGGGATGAAAGTGCATGGGTGGCAGCATCGATCGACACTCAGGAAGAGGCACTTCTATCGAATATGGAAACTCGAATCACCGCACAGGTTAGTCCTCTCTTTTGCGTTTGTTTAATCTTTTTAGTGAAGGTGTGCTTGATGGGTCTCTCTGAAATACAACCATGGTTATTGATACTCTAAACCCCTGCAGTCGGATCAATTTGGATCCAAAACTTAAATCATATTAGGTGCGAATTCCTCGTGATCGAAGAATTTCATCATCCAATGATCTCGATGTCTAATTATTGAACATGTGTATTCACATCTTCCTTCTGAGTGGGACGCTCTTAAATGGGCGTTTATACTAACGTTCCCACTTAGAACCTGTTAGATTGGTTTGTTTCATTGATTCACTAAACTTTCTACTTTGTTTTCGCAAAATTCGGATCAATTGAATGAAAATATTTCATATATATTTTGTTTTAATCGTTGCTCATCTGTTTTACAGTCACAGAAATAACTATCTATTAGTTTCGCAGCTATTCTTATATCCAAACGGATCTTGCCTAGCTGGCAAAGCATGTAAAGAGAGAAGAATTCCACTTTCAAAGATTAAATCCTTTCAAATTTTGCAGTCTGCATCTTCTGCATCTTGTTCCGAATATTTAAGTGCGATTAAAAAATCTCGAACTACATCAAATCCTTATCTTTCAAATTTTGCAGTCTGAAAGTGCACAGATGCGATGCGTATCGGAGAGTGTATGTGGTGGTGGATTACAAGAGGAAGAAGACATTGAAGAGGAAGAAGATGATCCAGACGAAGACGAAGAACAGAATGCACGTTGAAAGCACATCGATTAACGACGGAATCTTTATTTCTTCATAGTTGTGATCTCATCTCACAAAAGGCATGGAAAAAGGTATAGATAGCATGTTTGGAGAATGGAATGCATGGATCTAATCTGAATTATGCTTTCGCGTTTCAAGAAAAGCGGTCCCTTTTATAACGTTTGCAGCAGAGAACTCACTCTGTGAAGGGGGGAGGGGGTCTGTAATTTCTAGTAGCTTAGAGCCGCACTTTGCAAGACATTGCTGTTCATCGATTATATATGTTTGTAGCGAATATGAAAAAGTAAATAAAGGAAAGTTCTGAAAAGTTCTTTTTTTTTCGTGGAGATCATATGCTGGATTTGACGCTCAATTTGTCTTATTTATTTATGTTAAGCTATTTTGAACATATTTATGCTTGTTTCCGATTATTTAATGTTTCTACGTTTTTCTTCGAAGTGAAAAATTTCTTCATGAGGAGCAGTCGTTTTTCATAAGCACTGAGGAAATTTTCCCCGCAAGCGAGGTAAACCGCAAGGTTTCGATTGACAGCCGGGTGCTGTACGACTGAGGCATGATCTAACGTAGTTGAATCTTACGCTGCAAAGGCGTGGTCGTTCTGCTGTCGTTTATGTACCACAGGGTTATTGTGGTTCACATGCGTTCTTATTCATGGTAATCGTTGTGCTATACTTTTAATTAACGATGAGAAATATTTTAATAAAAATGATTTCCAATGAGTTGACTCAAAGAAAATATATGACCGAATGCAAAGGATGGAGTTAAACTTGTTGAAAGAGTGGATGTCGATTAGCAACGTATTACCTTTCATCTCATGATCGACTTTTAGTTGTAATCTAACGACATCAGTTGAGTGAGTGAATATTTTTTAGACAACGTGAATGAAATAAAGTAAATTAAAGTGAAGTAAATAAGACATAGCAAACGACAAGAAAAATAAATATTTTCCTCATCGAGGAAACGGATGTGTTAGAGGTCAGTGTTAATTGGGTGTAGTTCTTTAGCACACCTTGCGGCAGTAAATTAAAGTTTGGTCTATGATTTCTAAATTAACAAAACAAAGTGTTGTTTGGTCTGTGAAATCATATGAACTGATAACTGATAACTGATAATGACTACCTAAAATTTTATTATTATTCACTTCTGAACTTTCCTATGTACTTGAATACGTCGTTTCCATATGCGAATTGCAGCAATATGTGTATCGGCATCTCGATATGAGTCGTTGCCTGATATCGGGGAGTAGTATGCTTCGTGCTCTGAACTCCGTCGTAATGTAGAAAAGGTGGTGGAACTAAACTGGATTCCCATACGTTTATTTAAAGTGTCAAAAATATTTTCCACTCGAAACAACTAATGTTATGAGCAAAAAAACTTCGCAGAGTCGCTCTAAAAGATCTCCAAATTCATCCGCCAAATAATAGAGAAGGTTTGAATTCTATTTTCGAATTCTGCACGTCGATTAGAACAGTCAAAAATCATAAAATTTTCTGCCACTTCCGCCGTTCCCTTTATAAAATCAATTGGATGTCATGTCGTGAATTTGCGAAGCTCAAGTTTTTCTTCAATCATATACTCAAGCCTCGCTTTATCGGAAAGGTAAATCTTAATTTGAAAAGGTTTAAGCTTCAGTTTGAGCATTGTTTCAAGCCGTTGATTCAATGATTGAATAAATAAAAGCCTGGACCTCTGGACAAATAGGAAGGGAGAGGGGGGAAGGGGGGGAGGAGGAGCTACTGAAACGCAAACTGCAGCAAACTGCAGAAGACACTGAAGCTTCTCATTAAACATTTCCTGAAAGATAGGATCCGAAACAGCGATTCAAACACATCGTTGGATATATGTTTCTGAATAGAGAATTCAATCCCTGATTGAGGGGAATCTTTGGATCCCTAAGAATCTCAAAGAGGCATTGCTCAATGTCAGTGGAATTAATGGAATTCCACGCTTTCAAATGGTTTAGCCAATTCCAAGCTTGATGGCAGCAACACCTCACCACTCATATCTGCCATTGGCCGATTTAAGCAGTGTTTTGTGAATTCGATGAAATGTCGTTTAGCTCAAATGTCCCCTACTTGCAACAGTTATTTGTAGTATACGGCCTTCATCGGCGGTCCATTAAAATTCGATCGGTTATATGAGTTCATCTGCTCCATTCACCGAATTGCTCAGTCTAAAAATCATTGATGGACAATATTGAGGAATTCCACCGGTGTATGGCTTGACCATAGGTGAGTCGAATATTCAAAGGACGAAGGTCAAAGATGGAGCGGTCGAGTCGGCTTGGTCATCGGGATCTTGCAGGATGTTACTTCTCTCCCTCTTATGACAGGCATATTGCGTAATACAAGCATAACGGAGAAATTCGCTTTATTAAAGAAATTGCTGCGAACGAAGGGAACACGCGAAAGTGGAGATCGCTGCTATCTAACGAAGGCAATATTCGTCACGAATAGTATAGAAATAAGAGAGCATTTACATCTTATATTGGAATAATTACAACAAATACAATAATAAAACGAATAAAAGAAATTCGAAAGAAAGAAAGCGCACACACCACATCGTATTGCACTTTGATGCGTCTATAATAATGCGCAACAATGACGACAATAATTATGAGCATTGATAAAACGAAGCCGGCGTCGAAATTCGATGGATGTGAACAATTTTATACTGCAATATTATCATTTAAATGTGTAATAAGCAATATTTATTGTATGTCATATCATATACGCACATTTTTCATTTATATATCCTAGTAGAATAATGTATAAGAAAGTTCAAATTTACGATGAGAAAATATTTTATAGTATTTTTATAGCGTAAGACGTTTGAATAATAAAATATCCCTATGAAGAATTTTATCAAATTCTATAGATTTTTCTTCGAATATATTTACCTAAAACGGAGTCTACTGTTAAGAGTTGAAGATTTGCTAAATGATGATAGATGAGAATATAATCACAATTGATCGATATAATTTTAGAGCGATAAAAAATATTGGGGCATTATCGTTTTACCTACATTCCAATGATATGTTCAATATGCTCTATGATGAAATTATTTTTTAAACAATCATCTTTGATTCATATCTAGATATTTCCCTCATTGGGTTTGATAAATATTACTGTATAATATTCTCACTTTACTTTTGCTAGAGCATGTGAACAAAGGAGTGTGAAAATTATAAGGGAAATAAAATTGCATTTGGCAATGGATTATAAACATTGCCGTTCAAACAATAATTGCTTTTTTTCTTTTTTCCCTTCAAAGAGCATTCTAACACCAATAGATGATCTGTTCTGTTATTATTACTGTATATGGAAATACTATCAAGTATTTTTTGCACTACACCAACAACAGTAAACAATCGAAAAACGGCACTTCTGTCTATATAGGGTGGGAGATGGAGGGAGACTATAGACACAAACATCGACCGTCTTTTCTACATGTATGGGCATTCATAAGGGTCGCATTGGAACCCCTCCCCTCCCTCCATACCCGCTCCCTATGTCGACGGAGCGCCCAATATGTACAATATGCCGAGAAGCTTTCACAGTAGGAAACATATCCTCTAAAACTGTTGGTGGTCTCTTTAAAAGGTTACTTTTTCATACAATTTATTTGAAGGTTTTATTCCATATTATTTATTATTTTTACTTGCAGTTTCCTTGCAGACTTACATTTTTTTTTCAAAACGTGCATATATCCTTTCTTTGCAGCTGGTTGCAATTACATGATGGCTATGATTTCAAGGCCAAAAAATAAGGAGAGAACTGCAAAATTTACAAAACATCCCAAATTCACGAAATTTGTTATTTTAACACATATACTTGTTATAATTTGAGAGAATGCGCACTTTTCGACAACCAAGTTGTACATCCAATATATGCACAAGTCATGATGTATGCCTAATTACTGAAGACCAAATGAACCCGTTGCAATCGCCTAACGAGCATATAGAGGAGCCCTAGTGCAAATCCTACGACAAGTATATTCAATGTCCCATAAAATAGTGAGTATGATGAAGTATATGCAAGTGCATGACTTGCGTGCGTGTCAACTGAGCTGAGTGATGGTTGTTATGAAGTTTTTTTGAGTATTCTACAATAAAAGTGATGAAGCTAACATACCTATTTGCAGCACAATAACTTTCATCTATCAAAGTCATTCAATTTCTTACAGTAAATCTATACAATCAACAAATAAAACAAAATCGATATACCGGTATACTCTCTCTTTGTAGAAATGTGAAAATCCCTTAGACTGCTATCATTTCAATGAGGATCATAGAATGATTAGAATTGTATCGAATTAAACTTTTATTTCCGCTGAATTCAATTGAATTTTTCACTTCCGTCGATAATTTATCACCGTTTACACCTCATCGAAGAATTATTCCCTCGTTGATTTATCTACGCTTAACGCACTCTCACGTAATCATTAATAATATGGGCAATTTATGAGAAATACAATACGATTCGATTTCGTGGAAGTGATTCGAGCAAATTGAGTTTTGTTTGAATATATCTAATGCTGATGAAAAAAGTATTAGCCGTTTATCGAGTGTAAATAAGGATTTTTGAACATAAGAAAGGAACATATATGTTCTTCCGAGGGGAATTCTATATCTGCGTTTAGTTCATTTTCTCGTGGCCTTTCTAATAAAACATGCAGTATTTCTAGCATTTTTTAATGGGTTTAGATGTAGCCGGATTCCGTTTGATCTTCAGGATTTAAGTCGAATTGCATCTCGGAAGTCAAAATGGTCTATGTTCTAAATTGATTTTTGAAGCGAATGTTCGATGGCACTACCTTTGCTTGATACGTCGATTATCCACTATTAATGTTTGAATCGCGAAGTACAAGCACTCAACATCGAGCACATGATATCTTCTAGCGACAACGTTGAAATGTTACAATTCAAATGCCCGAGTCGAGAGATGAGGTGCGATTGAGGAAAGCTCGAGTCACCGATGCTGGTCTTTCATTCTCGCTTAGCATCGGGTCATGATTAACACCGTAGATTTTGATTGCTTTTCGACCCATTCGTTGCAACAATTCCGATGAAACTCTATGTGCAGTCCTTAACGATGTATGCCATTCACGTAGCGAAATCTCATCCTAAAATTTGGCCTTTTTTATTTGAGCGTTAAGGTAAGATTTACTTCAATCTAGGAATTGTCACGAGTACAAAAAAAAAGATAGAGGAAGAGAATGCATCGAAAGAAGAGGAGAGAAGAAAAAAGAACACATGAATTTAATAGTTTGAAAGACGTTGCATATTTATTCATCTGCATTAATACGATAACCTGAAGTGATCTAATAGGTCCCCATTCTCAAGCATATTTGTATCAACCTTGTTGGTAAGTATGAGCATTCATTACGTTCATAGAAGATTACTGATAAGAGAGTGCACGAAGTGTATCGATGATTTGCGAACGCAACCAATTAAATATGCTAGAGGAAGCAGCTGTTGAGCCTTTTAAGATGTTCGAATCGAATGAAAGTCGATATTGGTGCGTAGGCTTAAATGTGACGTGAATGCTTTCATGCGCATTAATGCTTGTATATCCATATGCACTTTTAAGATGCAACATTCATATTACTCTCACCGTAACCATTTCATCAATCCCCCATATATGTCGATTCAAATAAACGCTTGTATTCGGCTTGAATCTCTACACGAATAATGATGGACAAAAACTAAGAGTGAAGGCATGACTATTAACAAAAGCATGAAGAAAATAAATGATATCTGAGATTGGAAAATTGTAAGCGAAAACGGAAGCATTTAACTTGAAAACGATTAAAACGACAATTCGAAATCGGCAATAAAGCAAATCGTTGCAGCTTTTTCTTCGCATTGAAAATCAATGAAAAAACGACGAATAGCCAGCTCAGTTGTTAACATATTGTGGCTAGCGAAGAACAAAATATGATTAACTCTTTTACACTTGAACACTGATTGCAAATAGTAAGCAAATTCTTTTTTTTTGGCAAATCATCCTATTGATGTGAAATTTAAAATTGCTGATCTAAAAGAAATAACTCAATTAGTCGGATTCAGAAAATTCTGCATAAAAGTATATCGCTGAAAAGAGGTCAATGATGTCGACCTCTAAAAAAAATTTCAGGTCTATAAGCCCACTAAATATGAAACAAAGAAACGGTAACGATGAAAAGATGATAGATAGAAGATGAACTAACCTGATTTGTAAGTATAACTTTAGTCTCCTTCAAGCCTTCCTTTAATTTTATCACAATTGAATTTTCACCCTTAACGGATTGTAGTTCGGATGCCACATCCTCGATTTGATCCATAAATAATAACTAAAAATAAAAGAGCTTCTTTTTTGAATAGACTTCCAAATACCTATATCGATTTCGAAGTAAGTAATTGCATCACTTCTTTGTGAGCACAAACTACACAAATACTATAACCTTATCGACAAGTGCAAATTAAAATTTTTAAAATTTCAAAATTAGCCCTCAAATCATATAATATGATTTTTTCATTTTAGCTACTACGATCATCCCATTATGCTTGTATAGAATGTAAAAATTGTACTACCATGTTATAGAGCATCTAAACAACCCAAAAATCTCAGCAAAAAAAAGCCTTTTTAGCATGAAAGTTAAGCGAGTAACTACAAAGCTCAGTGTGGCATTTGTATTCGTATAAGTGAATAATTTAGGCACTACTTGTTGGTATTTTTCATCCATCTAGTAATTGGTTCTTTCCTATCTTTAATCTTCTTTTTCGCCTGTTTCCTCGATTCTATAATGCGTCAACGGATAGAACTATCAATTTTTTGAAGCTCATTCTTGGATGTTTGCAATTAATATGGAAGCCGTATCCTTAAAATATTTTTAATCGGTATGCATCCAATAAATTCACAATGCTTAATCGCCTATTCGTGTATACACGATTCGCAAATAATATAAATGCAACAGAGGTTTTAAATTCTTCAATCGTCTATCATTAACGAATACCTCATCGCATTTCTAATGCATTTGCTTCGTGTGAATTTCTATGAACTACTTTTTAGAGTTGCATATATATGTAAAAGGATGTAAATTTAAAGTTTTATTTAGCCTTCTAAGTTGGATTACGATTTCTTCGTTATGTAGGAGGGAATACTATCACGAAGTGATTTTCAGTGGTTGAAGGTGAAGGAATATTTTTGATATCGAATTGAAATTTGAAATATCGAATAAAAAGATTTAAGATTACTTTTGAATATTGACAAATATGTATGGAAATATGCGCATATTTTAGCAGATTAGAAATAATAATAATAAGTTCGCATCATTTGCATTCAGCGTATTTGAAGTTTATAATGTCTTTGAATGAAGTTATAGAAAATGATTATAGACGAAGTTGTGGAGAACAAGATGAAGCTTAACCTCAGGTTTGCCGCTTAAAGATTCAGGATAAAGTTCAAGCCGACTTGGATACAATTTGCCATATCGTGTTTGCCACGCCGATGTGAAGGGACCACCAAGTTTTTTGATATATCCGTGCACAATAACATCAGAATCTAAAATTGGTAGATATTAAGAGTTTCTCTCAGAGTTTTGATTTGCATTTTAAAACCACGCATCAAGCATCCGATATTTCTACCTGCTATTTTTTTTTAAATGAAGTAAAAAAATTTCCAGTTGTTCAATAGATGATGCAGAAATTGTAGTAGCTTAGCCGTTAAAATGGCAGATGGGTAAGTTAGAAATATGCCCGTGAACAAACTTCTTACTTAAGTTACAAAAAGCGCAACTATGCGCCTATTGTGCCTGCAAAAAACGTACTTCTCATGAGAACCTTTGGTGGGCTTTCCTGTTTTGACGAAAGAATATTTGTTGAACATTCTCCATGCACCTCTCTGCGTAAAAAATCGATACTATGACGAATACATGGTGTTCAATTAATTGGAATTGTCAGTGCCAGTAAAATAATGAGTTTCGCCAAATTACTTTCATGTCGATAATAAATTTTGAATAATTTTTGTAAGCGGTCGGCCACCTTTTTCGTCAACGTTTAGTTTGGTTTTTTGTTTTGCACGTTTTTTGCTTTCAGCTTTATCGGCATCTTGATTGACCACTTCGAATACTGTATCGGCGATTTCGTTTTGCCATCGCTCGGAAATTGTAATGTTGAAATTCTTATAGAGCTCATTGTCGGCTTCGGTTAGCTGAAAAAAAAAATTTTTTTTTCTTCCATTTTTGAAAAATCCATTCATATTTCATAGAAATAACCACGTACATTTTGGATAAATGGTCTAGCGGCAAGGTACCCTTCCCCCATCCCTTTGTCATTTAAATATTTTTCATAAAACTTGAATATTCAATAAACAATATATTTTTTAAAAAAGTAGAAAAAGTAAAGTGTTAGAAAGCTTGCCAACCTTAACACCTTTCACCTCATCGTCATCGAAATTTCCTATATCGAATGCATCTGCAGCGTTTACTTCACCACGTGGTGGAATTAATGGAGGTGGCATACGACGTAGATAGACAGTTTGCCAATCAATACCCGCAAAGAATGGATGCTCCTTTACTTCTAGTGGCCTAAAACACGCTATTATCAATCATCTCCGATTCCTTGAGGCTATAATTATTAAATTTGAGATCATATTAATTGATTCCTATACAATAAATGAGCTAGCAATTAATTTCTATACAATAAAATGCAGTTAATTCCTATACAATAAATAGGCCAATAATTAATTCCTATACAATAAAATATATTTATTTCCTATACAATAAATAGATTTGACATTAAAATTTTCTTCAAATGAAAATAAGTTATGAGCTGTTTTAACTTGAATAATAAAATACTCGACCATAGAAAACTTTTTAAGTTCAATCTAAGAAATCATAAGCGTCCACACTTTGATGATGCATTCGACTAGAATTTCCGCAAACAAAACCTACTATGTCAAAAACATAACTGACTTTGGATTGCATTCATTCACGTCAGTGGCTTGTATTTTGCTGTAATAATTTCAAATGGACCGATGCTCGACAGTTTAGTAATATAAGAAAAAATGAAAAAAGATTTGCAACTAACCCCCTTCCTTTACATCCGAGCCTATCTGGTACATCCCTCTTTAAAAGACCTTCTAATAAATCTCGACAATCGGGTGAAAATCCCGAATCCGGTAGATCGATATCTTGTGTCAGTGTTATCTTGTCGATTTCATTTTTATCCTGTAATTTAATGAGTTCTCAAAATAGTAAATAAAAATACTTCAAAGCATCACTCAAGAGTTATAGAGAAAATATATACGCATAATACTATAACACTTACTTGCTTGAGGACTAAAGGAATTTGGAATAATAGTGCAGAAAGGAAGCAACATTCATTGGTTGGAAAAAAAAAACTTCACTCATAATTTATTCAATCTAACGGTAGTGCTGCTTTGCGATATAAGATAAGAATCTTTAAACTATATGCAAATATCTTTATTTGCCTTGAACTGAATGCACGCAATCTAGTCAAATGAACGTGTGCTTCAAGAGCGATTCGCTAAATATGCTAAATGCTTTATATATATATATATATATATATATATATAATATATATATATATATATATATATATATGTAATGTAATCAGCTGTGTGAATGCAAATGTAAGTGAACAAAGCTATGAATGTAGTATGTCGATATGTTTCAATTACATTCGATAGGAATCATATTTAATCAAAAGTTTCCTTTTTCATTTCCATCATTCAGTGAAGCGAACATTTCCGATTCCATGAAAGCCTTTTGTCTGATTAATCCCACGGGGTATTCTGTACACTATCAAATCATTCTCCATCGATAATACATATTTTACAGCCTTTGATGATAGGAAAAAACCTATCGCTAATTGCTTCCTATCAATAAAGGTTGAGGAATGAAACGCTATTATTCTCTCATAGGCAATCACTTTTCGATGTTGTAAAAAAATTATTACTGAGAATTTTTATCGTTATTATTGCTGAATAATTTTGAAATTTAAATTATTACTGAAAATAAAAACCATAACTATTGAAAGACACTGTTATCGTCTATGTAAATGAAAAATAGATACAACTAGTTTTAGGCAGCCGCTTACCTTATTGCCAGTTTTCGCTTTGTGTTGTCTGAATGGACTATGACCCTTGAGCAGCTTATAGAGCATACAACCAAACGAGAACCAATCTGCCGACGAATCGTAAGCGACTCCTTTTGCAAGTACTTCAGGAGCCATATACCCGTGTGTGCCTCTATAATCCTTTCATCCAATAAAATACTCAACAACAATCAACAAGATCATATCAGCAATTGATCTCGACGGTCATTATTCAATAAATGAAAAAAAATAGATAAATGAATACAACTTACACACTGGCATGAGGCTTCTTTTTAGAGAAATCACATGCGAGGCCGAGATCAGAAACACGTGCATGACCGTTTTCATCGAGCAATATATTCGCCGGTTTGAGATCACGATATACTACGGAACGATTATGCATATGTTCAAGACCAAGAATCACTTCAGCCGCATAGAACATCATTTCCGACTCTATAATTCATCTTCAACTCTAAGATAGGTAGTGAGAAACGAACGACTTCTTAAAATTCAAATAGTTATGTTAAAACATTTTCATTTTTATTGCACAAATTGTTTCAGTATTGTTTAATTCAAGAGATAAAGGGAAATTAGAGATGCGCTTCCAATTCGACTCTCGATATGAATTTTTCTAGCAAACGGCTATAGTTATTGCTTGAATGGATTGCAGCGAGAAAATCTCCATGGGTTGGACAACACCAACAAACAGACATCCATTGTGGTGGATTTGATGCGAAGAGGATAGGGAAAGGGGAACGAGGATATGCTAGAAGGTAAACGAAGCAATTAACAATATTTTGCAGATAGAGAACGAATCAACCATTCAAATCTTCTATACTAACTGCTAAGAAGATAATGCAATGAATAAATTTATTTGACTTAAAATTGGAAGGTCATCGCGCTTTTTGATTAACAGAATAACAGAGAGGAAACATTGTCCCAAGACAAGAATGAGAGAGTCTTCGAATTAAGTTTGAGGGATAAGGAGAGAGGCTGTCTCAAACTAAGGTTGGGGAAGAAGATCGCTACTCCCACTCACCCCATCCATCATATATAGCAATACTTAAATATATCATTATTGTGACGTTGGTAAACAGTAAACCTCTCAATGAGTTACCTGTAAAAACACCATGCTGACTGAGATGATAATGCAAATCGCCACCATTCATTAGATCCAATATGAAACACAATTTATCGGGTGATTGAAACGCATATGTCATGCATACAATAAATGGACAATCTTGCTGAAATAGAATTTGAGTACATTTTTTGCAATATTAATTTAATTATGCAAGCATTTTTATATCGATAAAATTTGCGTATTTATATATTTAGTATGCATATTTAAGCAGCGATAAAGCAGTACGGATATCACCTACGAATAAAGCAGAACAGCAGTCAAGGAATGGGAAACGGGATTTAATGAATGCATCCCTATAAAGAGGATTTTCATTTTCAATCGATTTCGGTGTTACCTGCAGGGCGTTAATTCCCCTCCCCTTCCGGGCGTTTCTTCTCGATCATCACAAATTCAGATTCTATTATATGCCCATTTAAACAATTTCAGCAATAAATTTTAACATAGACATGTATGAATACTCTCAATAAAGTCGGCAAATTTAGCGAATTTATTTCAATTCATATTCTTTTTTTTAATGGAATCTGCTCTTTAATGGCTTAAATTATATGTTAGGAGCTCATCTTTGCATTTCAAAATAATTGAACTTAATAGGAAGAAAATATATGCCGTTTCCGCTAATCTTTCTGAAGAACTTAATGAAGGAATGCTCAAATAATATAAATTAAATGCGTTAAAAGTAAAATAAAAATTTCAGCAACAATGGGCATATAGAAATTTGAGCTTAATTGGAGCACAAAGTAAACTACAAACTAAAAGAGATATAAAAATAAATATGTAAATATTATTTAATGTGTATTTTCCTCATATTTTAAAAAGAAGACGAACTTACACCAGTGCTAACAAGGCTGAGCATAATGCGTTCATTAAGTGCCAATGTTTCGCCTTGCTTCATTTTGATGCGTTTCTTGTCCAAACATTTCATCGCATACCTTCAATTACAACAACGTTAGCAAACGCCTGAGGCAATAAAGTGGAATATGTTTTGAATTTATAGAATTTTTCATATTTTAATATAATATTTATTTATTTTTAAATATACTACAGAGAATATCTCTC
Organism: Baylisascaris schroederi; assembly: GCA_006503575.1. Classification (NCBI taxonomy): domain Eukaryota; kingdom Metazoa; phylum Nematoda; class Chromadorea; order Rhabditida; family Ascarididae; genus Baylisascaris; species Baylisascaris schroederi. The sequence goes on from QEWY01001940.1 coordinate 983,577, forward strand.
GCATAAAATAGAATAAATTTACGAACACTAATTTAATTTTCTAGTTATTCAATATTTACATGATTTAGCCTTGCCGTGACAAATTCATATATTCCATACAGGCAATTCATTGCTCCAGCTGTCGCTAATAAAGCATTGCGTGCATTCAGATGACGCCCTTTTTTCACGTTTCACATCGACTCTATTGTTCACTGATATACCTTATTAGTCGTCATAGACTAACCGGCAGTTACATCAAAAACCAGTAAGTGGGAAAGCACATCACGCTAAAAGCATTGGCACGATATGCACTTTTGCAATCACTCTGGCCCTGAGGGACCAATTTCATAAAATGCAAAGAATTTTTCAAAAATATGCCAATAATTCGTTCAAATTTCAACTGATTTTAAGCTTGCCTTCTATAAACTGATTAATTTAACAAATTCTTTTTTTTTTGCGACTCGGTGGATGGAAAATGAAAGCTCCACCATATTAGCCCGTTATTGAAGTATGCAAATTTTCAGAGGCCTTTAACTGAATATTCCTCTTGTGTAACTTGATGGATCAACTGGATTGCTGAAAGAAGTATGCAAATTGAAAGTTGAAAGAGGTTCAAAAATAATTTGCTATATGAAATTAACCTCATTTATGCAAATATAAAATAAAGCTTTTTAATTAAGATAAGGCGCTTCATATTCCAAAATAATCTCACTTCTAATCATTTGAAAACTTTACAATAGAATATTTTTAATGCCTAAGTCAGATCATCGATTCCTCATCGACGATGCTTCCGCTTGAATAACTCTTTTTTTTTTGTTCGTGAAGACAATTGGAAGATGGAGCATTCCACTGTGGACAGAAAAAGATGAATAAGCTACCGTATGATTCAAAATATAATGGATTCCTAAAATGTTGAAGGATTCTAGTTAAGAATGTACTTATTGAAAATGAGATGGCTTTTATTTGAAGTTATACGATAGATGTTTTTTTTATCTACTTATGGAGAACTATCCAAACTTGTTATATTACATTTTGCCAGTATCTGCTTTACGACAACCATATACTTCACCAAATCCACCACGACCAATGATTCGATGCACTGAGAAATCGTTCATCGTTAATTGCATGTTCAATTCGAGATTCTTCCATTGACAAAACCTTGTGAATTTGTCACTGCAATACAATGAATCTTTGCAATAAATTCAGCTCATTGCATTTGCACTCGTATAATGCATTTATGCCCTTTGCAATAAATGCAAATCCTTGAAATGCAATTCGATCCTTTAGTTTTGAGTTGAATTGCTTCGGTGTGTTATTGACAAGTAAGCACTATCGAGCAGAAATCGAGTCTACTTGAGGTGATTTCTTTTAGATCGTTGATGACATAAACAACTCATATTCTTCCGTTTACTCTGCTAGGTCACTTCTTTTGCATTCTTCCTATTGAGAAAGGGAATCCGCCTTAGATTTATTCCTATCTCACAACATTCACGTATTATTCAAATATATCCGTAAATATAGTTCAAATGTGAGATGAAACGATTGAAAAAATTATGAACCTCTCAAGGAATTTCTGAAAGACATCGCCTCTGAGCTGCTCACATATTTCCGTTACATATGGCTGAAATAAATGGATCATTCAGTTAATGGCTAAAATATGGCTGAAACGGTTAATGAGGAGTGACTTTAATAAATCTTTATTCTTGCATTTTTGAGAATTTTAATTAATAACTACCAATTATTTGATTTGAATTTTAATAGTCACTATTGAATAAAAAATATTAATTCGTGAATGAATATATGAAGAACTTATATAGAAATTAATATTATTATATTGATCTATTTATTCGTCAGCAAAGAAGTCTCTTTAATTATCATTGCAAAATAGATTATCTTTGTAAAGAAAACCCCTTAGGCTATATGACATCTTTTATGCCCTTTATTGATGGGAAAAGAATTCTAATTATCGGAAACAACTAATAGCATAAAATGAAGTATAATGGGAACAATAAATTTAAAAAAATTTCATTCGAGAAGCACCTCTTTTTTCACCATCACAACACTGCGCCTAGCAATTTTTTATCAGTCGTTTACTAAAACATCGAACTTTATTAACTATGCGCACCTATCAAGCATATTGCCTCTCTGTTATGAATCATATGACATAATAAAAGTGAATATTTCCATTAAAATTTTAGTAAACATTTTAAAAATTTTAGTAAACATTTTTAATGACATACTTGAAAAAGATTCGGTGGAACACTATTCTTCATGAGATTCCTTTGAACATATTGCAATGAGTCTTTTGAGTAATTCTGAAACCATTTTTCATTTACCTTTTTTTTTCAAGTCACATTTTTCCTGAAATTTTCACGGATTGTTTTTTCATTTCCAGAAATTTTTTGCTCAAATTCATTTCTTCAATTTCTCTCCAATCGTAGAAAACACATATTTCAATAATTTGTGTATTACTTTTACTTGAAATTTTTCCACAAGTTAATAAGTGAAAAAATTTACGGCTATATTGAATTCATCAATAACTAAATTTTAAAGAAGCTCTTATGTGTACGTTTTTCATTTCGCGAATTTCTCCAACGTATCATTAAAAATTGATAAGCGCTTCATCTGAAGTGTTTTACTTTCAAAAAACAGATGAACACTATGGTCGATTCAGCTTTAATAGAAACATTACGACTCCATCCCCTTCCTTTACCCCCTTCCCCTCCCTCCGCCTCTCCCACTTTCTCCTCTATATCCCTTTTGCAATAATAAAAATTTCATTCACTGGACATTATCGATTACGAAAAGTATGAAAATGGAATGATACAAAATGACACAATAAATGAATGAAATTCATTGAAACATGTGTGAATTACATTTGCTCTCTCGAACGGACTAAACTTATTGATGTTCCCTAGTGGATTTGATTTCTTAAGAAAAACTATTCACATCGTTTCGTTTTATTCGAATATTTAAGTCGTGAAGCATTGAATGACAGCTATCTGTCACGTTGAGGAGGCAATTCAATATGCTTCTATCGTAATAGCAACCAACGATCAATGCACCAATATTCGTTTGCTTTTTTTTTCTTCCTCTCATTCCTTTCAACATTCTTCAAATTATGGGAAAAAAATTGAAACAATTTTTTATGAATCAATGAGATCGAAAAGAAAGCAAATTTTAAAATTATTTTTGAATTGGTTTAAATTGATAAAACTTTTAAGAAAACTTATATTTCACTGAAAACTATTACTATTTAATCATCGAAAATCGTAAATGCATAATAAATTTATATTCAAATTTATATATATTTCAATTTGAGATTATCTAATCACTCATAAAATATACCAACGTTGTTTGTGCACTTTGTTTGTCGGTTTGTTATTAGTAAAACAAATGTCTAATAGATATTTTCATATTCATTCAGAAAAAAATCAATTTTCTACCTCTTCCTACCACATTCTTTACACGTACGATAGAATGGGAGGGGGAGAGGGGGTTGAAAGGGGGAAGAGGCAACAGCGAAAAAATTTTTTCGAGTGAATGAACGATGAAAAAGGAAGTCAAAAATGAAATGATAAAAAACATGAGTGCAATATAAATGGTGAATATAAGACAAACATGTGAATGTGCAAGCATTTCAACCATAATGTGATGATCGTAGATCTCGCGTGCTTTTGTTAAACGTTCCTCAGCAGTTTCCATTTTTTCATACTCTTTGATCTGCAAAGAAAACGATGAGGGAATAGGAATTATTTATGCATTCTATTTAATTCTATCTAAAATCGATTGTATCGGGATTAAAAATCAACTAAAATATTTTAAAAATACCTTTTTAGAGCTTAAAATGAATCACCCCGGAGCACTGAAATCCTAAATTATTACGATGATGCTAGTTTGGTATTTAGTATATTAGTGAAGTAAAGTACCTATTATAAGTAATCATTGGTTATACAAAATAAGTGATAGCAATTAATCAATTGCGTTATGAATTTAATTAAATAGGAATGAAAATTGAAAATAGCAATGATTACACTTCATCAGAGGAAAAGATATGAGTAGAGTTTAGTGGTCATAAAGCAAGTTCAAATTCGTTTTCCGTTAAATGGGCTTCACGCCCTCAATTTGGTTGAAGTCAATAAAAAGCATCCTTTACGATGCAATTAAAAATGGCGATAAATTTGCCATAGAAAAATAAGAATGAGAGAGAATTGCTCAATTCAGACGATCAATGGATATAAATTCATGCAAAATCTTTAAAGAGATGCAATGAATTTCCTATTCATCAGAAAAAAAAATTGATAGAAAATTTTTTTTCTATATTTTTTCAGCTGAAAAAAAAATACAAATTTGGAGAAAATTTCTTCGATAAATGAGAGATTTCTCTCTTTTTTTGCACAAAAATATGGAACAAGCATCACAATAAGGTATATTTCTTTATTGACAAGAAAGATAGATATGTGATCGACGAGGGGATGTTTGCTTTAGCCTAATTGGCATTTCTAAGCTTATTTGATTGAACTCCACTTTTTACACTTTAAGTTTCGAAAATCTTATTCAGCATGCTACTCATATTTCTGCACTTACTAATTGGTGGCCACAAAGTTGTAACTTAATCTTCGAGTAATGACATCAAACAATCAAGTGATCTACGATATCATGGAAGGAGTGCTTAATATCAAATCTTTTAATAGCAATATCGAAGCAGCAATTAAGTTGAGATTCACTTGTGACATATATATATATATATAATATATATATATATATATATATAATGTCATTTGCAGATTGCAGATTGAGTGTAAAGAATCTTCAAATTTTCAGTAATTGTTTATGCAGATTGCCTAGGAATGGCTCACATATGGAAATAATAGGCATACTGCAGCACATTTGGACAGCCTAATCGACTTCCGCTGTAGCTATTTGAATCATGAGTTTAACTTATAACAGCTCCGGTAAGAAATTGTTCTATACGTAATGAAAAGGAAGCGATATTTGTAATGGTAAATAATACTTACTGATAACATAAATAATATATTTGAGGTAACTAACTTAATGGTAATTTCATCAACATATGAAATGGAAAAAAAAAGAATTTTCAATTTTTCAATGGAGAAATATGAATTTCGAAAATAAAAACTTACGGCTTCGTAGAATTTAATTTGCGGACATGGTGTTTCGGAGATATTTTCGGCGAAATCCTTCAAGAGTAAAAATCCGAGTCGTTGATTGAAAATTTTTTCGAATTTTATTTCACCCGTCTTCTCCAAATATTTCAACATGATATCGACTATTAGGTAGATCATTTAAAAAAAACGATGCACTTTAAGAGTTCATAATAACCCGACACCTCGAAAATAATGAACACTATTATATGCAAATTAATTAGCTAAATGCTTTATGCTCTTCATCTATAGATGCAATATTTTATTGTACTGTATTAGATTTGTTAATAGAATCTCTTTTCTCTCTCTCNAAAATGCATATATATTTTCTTCCATTTAAAAATGCTTTCGACAAAGCTCCTAAAAGTAATGAACAACTGAGGAAACGATTTGCTTATAGAGGAATAATCGCTTATATTTAGTGCTTTAGTATAATTTTATGGATTGTTCCAAACGGAAATGCTTCATTTATGAGATTATTTGTGTCGAAATAATCCCACAAAATTCCTACAATAAATTACGTAAGTATCACTTCATATTATATTGAAGCATATAACGGCTGCAATTAGGAAGTGCAAAGAAAATAAGAGAAAATTGTCGATTTGTTAATGCGAATGACAAAATTTGAATATTCTTCTCCCCTCTACTACATAATGAATAATAAATCGAAAACAGCAGAAATTTACAATTTACTTCGAAAATAAAATTAATTAAGTTTTTCTCTCTTAAATAATGTCTTTACTACATATTTTTCGATAGTAATCTATGCATCTATTTAATTTCTCCTCATTCTCTGTTACCAATCATCAGAATTCGATCGCCAATTTTTGCAAACTTTTTGAAATATAAAAGAAGAGGAAGGGTGAGTAAATGTTATCTAAAATCTTTCTCGAAAAAATATTCGCCATTCTAATAATCGGCCTCTATCGATGGCGATTGCTAAGCATATGTCGATTCAATTGCTAATTAGATTTTTCTTCAAAAATACGAATTAAATGAATCAATAAAGAAATCGTGTAAATTCAAAAGGATTATATGAATGCGATTCACTAAAGCATTGCGCCTTTCAATTATTGCATTCCTCACTCTTGAATTCTAGACATGTTTGGAAATGGCGGAAATGGCACAGATGAGTACTGATTGACAACATAGCCTAGGGCTATACAGCAACCACCAATCTCATTCCTCATAGAACATCATAGCTCTTCAAGCCACAAAAAAACCTCGCTGGTAAAAATGTCATTATAAGCAGATAGCAATTTTATTCCCCAAATTCCCCTCCCCCAAATCCTTCCCTTCGGGCTTCAGTGAAGTAAATATTTTGTATTGAATTTTTTTTTTTTGCAATATTGTTGTAAAATGCTCCACGACGTAACCAATAATTCACTTTGTATTTATTAATGCAAAAATTAATTTCGAAGAGCAGTTGTTGATGTTTTTAATGATTGTATCGTCGAGAACAACTGTTTTTTTGCATTCCCTATTGTTAGTAAGTTGTGAAAATGCACAATGTTAAGTTTAATATTAGCGTGATTGATGAATGGATCAAAAAGAAACGAAACAACTGACTATATAAAAATTGTTAAGAAAAATATTTAAGCATAGAATAAATGATTTGGATGATCGCTGTGTAATTCGTTGAGCAGTTTATTTTCCGCTTCACAATTGTTTCGACGAGTGCCGGTTTCTCCAACAAAACAACGTATAACTTTATTCGAATGCACTATATTGGTTGTCTTCTTAACATGCAAAGATGTAATAATAATTAATCGGTTCTATATATTTGAACGAAGTTTTTATATTGCATAAACTTTGCTCAATGTTCATAAAACTTGATTCAAACAATGTTCCAGAAGTTTCATAAACTTTGCATAAACATTTTCAACTTTTAGATCATCAAATATGCTAATATCATTCAATAATATTGAGAGTATTTTAAAATATTTCTGACAATGTTTACATTAGGAACACTAAAAAAATATGAGTGGAAAATTTGTTTTTCTTTATTACTTCTCTAAGAATTTCTTAAGCATCGGTTTAGTAGGCGCAAATTTGGCAACGAGCATATTTTGCGATTAAAAAACTTCATAACAAAAATACTTAGGTATATGACAAACATAAAATGTGAGTTATATTAGAAATGACAGTCTATTTATGAAGTATGAGGCGTTGGCAGTTCGAAAAGTCGACTGACTACATGAGAATATATGGAACTTATTATATCAAAACTTTTCTTCTTCATATTCTTTTGCAAAAAAGCTCCACAAGTTTAAAATAAATTGGTTCTATACATGAAGAGGTATCTCTTACATTCTATACTTGCTTGATATTATACCGTTTAATTATAGCAAGAGCCTGTCGCGTCTGTGGCATACGTATCCGTGATAATCGTATAAAACTATGCCTCATGATGCATACCTGGGATCAGGGAGGATAATCTTCTTGGAAGCTCTCGCAGCTGGTTGGCTTCTGGATTTCTCCATTGCCATTAGATAGCTGACGTCGGCAAGCACCGCTTCCAGGTCGGCCATCTTGCTCGTCGATTATAACACCTCCGCGCTCACGCATAACACGATTGCTATTCGTTACGCCTTTCAAGCGTCAGTATTTCTCCTTGCGACAGACACCAAAAATTCAACTATAAAATCTCATCGTTTATTCGGTCATTAGAAGGATACCGCCGAGGTGATTGCAAACGATTCGGAAAATATAAACAAAAGACAAAGGAAAAATATAGCGCTTCCAGGCAGAATATTTGGCAAAAAAAAGTACATAAAATATCGCTAAATTTCTAACCAAGCCAACCGGTATGAGATGAAACTCAATCAGCTGCAAAATACATACAAAACATCTTTTGTGATTTGCACGAAATATCGAAGCAGCTAAACTATGCATCTTTTAGCTAGAATAAGGTTGCAATAGCTAATTTGTGCACGATAAAATATGCAAAAATGCATCACCGACCATATTATTTGTTTAACAGATCCCAAAATTCGTCGGCTAATTAAGCGGAACTGCATAAGCGGAATTAAGCGGCATATAATTGACAACGTTTCACCATTACTTAGGAATAATTACCTCAGTCAGCTAATTTATTTGTTTACATCATATCGGAAATGTAAACAATACTTTTTCTAGAAAATATGAAAATGCTTAATGAAGTTTGACAAACAACAGCTGCCTAATAAAAAAAAAAATTGATTCATGTGGAAGTAATCTTCTATTTATATGATAAAATGAAGTAAATATACGTCCTTTCAAATAGCTTCCCCCTCATACGTTCACCTTCTTCAGGTAAAGGAACATAAATGACTTGGTTGACGATCAGCAAATCTTTGAAAAAAGGTTTCTGGAAATAACGTAATTAGCATACGAATTGAACTCCGTCACACCCCCTCTCCTTCCCTCTGTCTTTGGGAAAATAGTTTCTTCAAATTACTCTTCATGCATTTCATCAATTTATGTCTTTCAAATAATTAAATTATTTCAAATCGATCATTACGCAATAAGTGAATTCGCTTTAATTTTTATTCATCTTTTCACAAATTATTTGGTAAGAAAGCCTCCTAGAAAATGATAAAATTTTAAAAAATCGGGAGAGGATAAGCGTTCAATAAAAATTTTACTATTTGCTAGGCGAACTCTTTGTTGTTTCTCTCTTGATAATCGTAGAATCTAGAACAGCACAACAATTTTCCACTTTTTGCGGATTTACATAATGTGAAAATTTAAAAAATTGAAAAGTGACCATAGGTGGTCTTCGTCAATTCTTCATCTAACATCGGTGAAATTTCATTATTAAACGCTTCAAATTCAAAAATTCAGAGCGCCTGGAAATTCATTGTTTCCAAGAAAAAACAAATAAAATATTTCATGAAAACAAACTTATTTTTTATGCAGCTAGAGCCGAAAAAATTGCGGCGAACTTCATTTCACATCGAACATTGCAAATATGACGTGAATTTTTGACAGGTGCAAGTTGAAGTGAATTTCTAAAGGAATGAAGCAAGGGAAGATAGGAAGAAGGGAAGAAAGAGGGTGGGGGAGGGGGAGGGGGGGAGTTTCGGACCATTCAATCGACGAATGATTGACTGCTGAACTAGTACTTTCTAGCAGAATTTCACATTCTCATTCCGCAAGGGTGCTACGGCCTTTTTTGGCATTTTCTTAGGATTATCTCCTGCATATTTAATGAGTCAATTATGTGGTCTCTTTTGATGGAATTTTCACAGGTTTATGCAAATTTTGAGCACTTCAGTAATCGCAAATAATAATATGATTAGCATTCAATGATGATATATGTATGAACATATGTGTGAGATTTAAGGCTAAGATCCTATATAAAGTAGTGCAATAAAAAAAACTAGGAAGAAAATAGATTCGGAATAAAAAAAAACGAGAAATAAAATTTTCATATGAAAATATTTTGAAAATTAACTCAAACATTGAGCAGCAATCAATAGGAAGCATAATATCTCCCAACGTTAGCTTGAGATGTTCTGAGAACTTCTTAGAAAATTCAGTTGTTTTTTTTTTTGAAAATATTGGAAGAAATTTTCAAAAAGGTTTTTAAAACTGTCTCCTTTTTTCAAGCGCTAACTTGATGTTACATGAAGTAGCTGATGAAGAAAGAATTGACTTTCTTTTTAAAAACAAAGCCAAAAAGCGAAATGCTAACGTAATTTTCATAAAAGAAGCAAAACAATAAGCGTGTAGCCATCCAGAAAATAGAATTGAATGATGCGATGTCGATGAAAATTGAGGAAACTGTTCGATAAGAAGTACTTAATATGTGGAACAGGTTTTCCTCGAGTGTAGAGGTTTACAAAAAAAGAAAAAAGAAAAAAAAGAATCGCAACCAAACATCACAATTCGAACATACTCAGAGAAAACTTAATTAAATAATATTATTGAATTAGATTCCAATAAAAATAAATCTATTCTATCGTCTATGAGAATGATGTTACAACAATCACTAAAGATGAAACAGTAACATAGGACGATACAACCAAGAATAAATTTCTCTTCTTATAATATAACGACAAAAATTACCTTCAGAATATTCGGCGATAGCCATAGCTCCACTAGTTGTCAGTTTTAATACCTTTCGATTTAGTGTTTCATAGAAAAAAGCTAGGAAATAAGTTGTAACATAATGACGTCACTATTTGCGCAATCGGAAGTTGCACTTGATCTTCCACTACGCGCTGACCTTTATGAGCGAAATGATGCTTGATCAGAATTTTTTACACCACGTTTATAACAAATGATTTCGCTACATATTGTTGTTCGCGCTTAATCACCGCAACATATGAAAAGAAGAAGTTAGGAGTCGACTCCGAAATAAACTGCTCTCGGAAAAAGAGGTTAACTACTGAAGAATCGACTCCAAGTTTGATTTTTCGTTTTGGTAAACGATGCATTAAATTTGCACTTGATCGGAGTCTGAAGTTATCTAGTTTTACGGCAAAAATGCATCATTAAACAAAATTTCTGCAATAATTATCATTGCTTAAATGCAGATACATAGAAATAACGACAATATTTTTCATTTAATTTCGGCATCATAAATTTAGAATTGTATGCTCTTATATTTTACAACAAAAAGAGAGAGAGAGAGAGATGAATATGGCGTGACTGAATAAATAGATAGCCATTTCTCATGAGAAGATATTTAGTTATCTATGGGCAATGGTTTCGAATACATGCATGAAAATTGCCAATTGTGAGGATATGATAGTGAGATTTATTACCGTCTTCAAAAAAATCTTTGAATTTTTATGGGAAAAAAATATTGCTCAATTTTCCAGGACAACCAATTTTATATTACTTGAATTTTTTTTTCAAAAAACTTTCCATTAATTCTAGGCATTAATAGCCATGAGAGACTATATTCCGCATACATTTTCACAAAGGGAGTTAAATTTCACTAAACGGACGGCTATGATCACTCAATGGGTGGGATTAATTAAAGACAAAATGCGTTGAATAAAAACTCTATGTATGTGCAATGTTTTGATATTTTGTTATTTGATCTTAGCTCCATTATTAACTTAAGTTATTTCTTTTTATTGTTCAGAAATTTCCGCTAATTTTTCAATGTTTTTATCGAATAGAAACATTTAATGCACTATTCAAATTATAACTCAAAAATGTCCGATGCCAATAAAATCATCTAAAAATTTGCATAATTTTTTAGTTGAAATCGCCTTCATTTCCAATAGAGATGATTAGAAAGACAGTATGATGTAATATGACCGGTCATAACATGTGTTGTGTTATAATACGTATGATAACAGTATATGATGCCTGATATGATCATAATAGAAGTGTTACGATAACCATATCAAAAATAATACGAACATCGCGAATAATGCAAACGATTAGCGATGAATGGTAAGGTATTTCCTACCAATGGCAAGTTACGTGCGCACTTAAACAAACCGACAGGTTACAATAGCCAATTTTTTTGTTAGGTCTAACACACACTCTACTCAGACGTTCGGCTCGTCGAACCATTAGAAGGTAACCCACCAAGAGATTTAATCCCTACCTGACGATTAGTGGCCCCCTCCTCTCGCCAACCGACTGCAAAAGATTTTGTCAGGGCCCTATTTTCAAAGATTCTCAAAATCCACAAAAACAATTATTTATAAAAAACCATGATTCAGGAGGTCATATAATGTTAATTTAGGGACCATGGTAAAACAATATGATACCTGAATGTTACATTTGGCAACTACGTGCAATAAATATTGCAGCATCAGAATGGTATAATGCATCTACCCGATGATCAAAGTTTACTAATAATCGAAAATAAATTAATCATTGAAATGAAATAAAATGTATTTTACTATTTTTGTGAAAAGAATGCAATGTCATACTATGTAATAGAGGAAATCAAAATGATTTGTTATTATTGAAATCAATGAGGAAAGATATTTGCATTTTATAATAGTTATCGAAAGAATCTGAAATATTTCATCGTCAAAGAAAGAGACTATTGAATGTTAGTTACGTTGAGAAATTTTGAGCGAAAAAAATCTGCTATTTCGATCCTCATAGAATTATCGCCTTCTATAACTTCCAAATTCCAGATTCAGAATATCCAGAATACCAAGTATCCAGAATACTTATTTCTATTGCGCTAACCGATGAACTATCGTTATCTAATTAAATTGCTGTTGGAGTCACTTTTTTGATAAAGTTGAAGTTGGAGTTAATTGTTGCTCGATTATCCCCTTGACATCGATGAAAATTCTCTAATTGCGTAATGAGTGTTAGTCAAAGACGTTTTTTTTATCGAAATAAGAGACAGATGTTTACAATCATGCAAATAAGAGACAGCTTCACTTAATTCGAATAATGCTCTAGCATAATGGAAATATACGATAAGGTTTTAAAAAAGGTTGAATAAAAGAAAAAAAACTTTTGAGAGTTTTTATGCAATAAAAGCGCTACCTAAAGTGACAGCTAAAACCGAGTAGACAGCTTTAGAGAAAGGCGATTAATGATGTAAACATTGATGAGCGCTGACGCAAATTACTCATTTTCTTTTTTCGTTGATTCTTAATGAAATTGATCATTTACTTCTTTTAGAGTTCAATTTTTCTGGTTTTAATTTTAGTAAACAGGTTGACTGGAACAATTTGTCGCATTGTTTTGCTGATGACGTCGATGATGATATTAGTAAATCAAAAATTGCTAGCACTTTCTTCATAAGAATTTAGAACTTGTCAAGTATAAATTAGGATAAATGGAAGGAAAGAAAAAGGGCATAGAACGGAGTAATAAAATTGAACAAATTTAGACAACCGATTTCAAAAAAAAAAGTTAAAAATGAATCAGTTTGAAAATATTTTCAGATTTTTTTAGCTCATAAATTTTTTCATAATCAAGTTTTTGTTAAAATTCTCTTAAAACCTATTCAAAAAGCAAATTTGCAATAGAACATTCATCGAAGTATATTTTTAGCAATTCAGCGTTAACGACCAATCCTATACATCGCATTTTTTTTCATCTCGTCATTTCTGACTGCAAAAACGATCAACTATTAGAAGTGCACATCGCCTAAATTAAAGTGAAGAACAGATGCACTAGAAATGATTATATCTGATTTAATTACCACAATGAACGGAATCCGGAAGTCAATTCGAAGGTGTTTAACCTGTTGCATAGTTCTTTCATTACCTAATAGGTAGAGATCAGAGATGATTTACCTGGAAATGGAATAAATGCCAACAACGGGATTGCGTCACGCTATTCCCTAATATATTGGAAGGGATTTGTGAATGCAAACAATATCATAGAGGATGAGTCAAAAATATCGCTATAAAATTAGAGCCTGAAACTAGGTGTGGATAAGCGGGAGTGATACTCGGTGGGCAAATAAACGAAGACGACGGTTGTGCGCTATGAGGGTGAATCGATCGAGTGGCGCCGGGGCACACATCGATCGTGCACGGACCGACACACAGCCGACAGCCGACACACTGCCCGCAGGCACTCATCCCAAGCCGCATCGTGGCACGTTGTGATATATGTGCATGTATGTGTTCGGATAGTTGGTTTATTGGATGACCAGTCACCGCCCACTTGCAATGCGTCTTTAGTGCGTTTGCACCATCAACCAATGAAACTTGAACCGCTTCACCCTCTACGACTTATGAACGCGACGACAGGTCATCCTCTATACGGGGATTACTATTTAATTGATTGTTGCTGAAACATTCAGCTGCTCCCGCAACGATCTTTGCATTGCATGAAATCCCACTGAAGAGGGTTTGAGAAGTGAAACGATTTGTTCAGTGCTACCAGCCGGCTGCAAATTCGCAGGCTCCAGTGTACCTTATTTTAATGCTTCCAGAGTTTCGCATAATTCATTGCATTTCATTACGTAAAACAGGACATAGGTAAACTTCAACAAGTTTTTTGGCGCAGTGGCACCTCTTACAGTTGCCAGTTTGTCGAAAATTTCTCAATTACAATTTGCTGGCTCAAATTTTGCACAAATCACACGTCGTAGAAAATAAATTACAGTACAAGTGAATCTCACAATATTAATTTTATTATCAAAATGGTAGATTAGGCAGAAATTTTGAAAAATTATAAAAGAAGAAGTTATAGAAATTAAGATGTTCTTTTTTTTTCCTTTTTTCCACTAAAAATTTCCACTGATCTTTAGAGGAAGAGTTCGCTCACATACACTGCTGATATTTGATACGTTTACTCACTACATCGTATAATTCATATCGGAATAAAATTACGCTGTCTACTATAAAGGAAAAATCGATGTTTCTTTAAATCTACCTAAAAATAGGCAAAGTCTGGATAACCCAACGAAGTACATATGGATGGTTACATACTTGCAACCGAAATGCAACAATAGATCGATAAGAATTTTAAAAGCACCTATTACTTCGTCATTCGTTGCATTTAATTTATTAAGTATAAACAAAAGAATATTAAAGAGTCATTTCGATACACATACATCCAGTATACTTTTGCATCTATATCTATTGGGGAAAGACAAGGATGGCAATTATATTATTAACAAATCTTAAAAAATAAAATCATAAGAGAAAATTATATAGTAAATAGTAATGCCCACCCTCATAAATTTCGAACTAACATTTAATGAACAAACGTAAGATGGTTCAAATGATTTGCAAATCGGCCATCTAATATTCACAAATCTTTTTGCAGCAATAAAATCTTCCATTCTATGATAAAATTTCGAAATTTAAAATTTCAGACTATTAGCATAATTCAGTCGACTTGTAATTTTTGAAATACTTTTCATTCCTTTTTCTAAGAATTATAATTTTTTCCTACAATCACATCTGATTGTTCCAAAATTCTATTTAATTTTATTTTTCATAGTTTTTCTTTTGTATATATTCAATACGGAGGTATAAGTCAACTCTTTGACTATCTTCTTGCTTCGTTTCATATTGCCAGCTTTTCATCTATCTTAATAAGCCGTCGGCTGGATTGTTGTTACGATGCCCACTCATAGGCGAAAGAAGCGAACGTTAGCAACCGAAATGCTTTTTTATGTGTTCGTCGCTCACATTTACTTCTTTATTATGTCTTTTCAATTATGCGTAACAATTTGCTCGCAGATCGTCGGCTCTTCTCAAATGCTGCAATCTTCCGCTAAGAATAATTTTTCCTTCAAAACCTTTCGTACTAGACATGATTTAGAGCAATAAAGGGCGGCGATTGCTCTATGATATATTGAACACGCAGTATACCACGGGTCACTTACAGTCCTCATTCAGTGGATCTATCTGTAGAGACAGTCTTCACTGGGGTGGATCTACCTATAAGAACGATCTCATTCAATGGATCTATCTGTAAAGACAGTCTTCACTGGAGTGGATCTACATGTTTTGCCCTGTAGATCGTTCCACTTTTCCAGTCATACCTTTGCCATAACAAAGTTATGTCATCACAATCATCATTACCCGATAGCAGATAGCTAGTTCAAAGTGTAGCGCATTATGTCCATGCAAAGAATATGATCTCAAACCTTACCAACAACACCATGTCAGTGTTGTCCACAACTGCACCCCACATGCTTCTAGCGATGAAAATACAATTTTTTGAAAAATGTTTTAATATCTCCAATAAATACAACCTGTCAGTGTAAATATTCACATCTATACCTCAAAGATTGCAAAAATTATATCCGCCTTAATAAGCGGAGCTCTACGGAGCAGCGATGCTATTTGTAATTAATCGTCCCATCACATTGAACGATGGCAATATTTGTTTATTATAAGATAAAATGTGTTATAATTTTGAAATATATCATTTTAACAATGAGAAATAGCGAATTTGGTGAACTCATAACATTGTCTCGTCGACTTGCTGATATATTATCTTTGTAGCAAATATATCGAACCTGACGCTTTTGAAATGATTAGCGCTATTCACATGCATATCACATACTCATCCACATTTCGATAACTCTAATTCTTGCAATTCTTTTTTTCCAAACTACACCTTGCGGTAATCGCAGATATTGAGTAGCATATTCCGATAGCGGACTTTTCGGCAAAATATAATATTTGCATCGGATATGATGAACTACTGAATATCAGTATGAACCATTAATAGGGTCCTTCATTCGCATAAATGTCCCCAAAAATCCAAGATCTACCTTATGACAGGAAGAACTCAAAGTAACTGTAATGATAAAGAGGTCTGACTCCGGACTCCCTCATCGATGGATTGTAACATAATATAAATGATAAGCAACTATTCAAGTGAATGGATGCTCGACTGCCATCTTACAAAGTGTGCAAAGACAGTGGTCACCATGTGAGCTAGAGGTTTTATTGAACATGCATATTTCATCCACTTGCAAGGTGAACGAGAAGCAATCCAGCATCTAAATAATAGATGGACAGACAGACACACGCAGACATGAAACAGGAAGGAATGAGGATGGGAAAAAGGAGAGGTGGGAGGATGAGAGAGGCGAGAGAGAAGAGTGGAAGAAGAAGAAGGGGGAACTCTTCATTTCAGTATTCTTATGTTCATGAACGTATAATCCAGAAGGAGTTTATGAAGATGGCAAGATTATAAGCAGATAAATACTGTATCTGTAAATACTGTAACTGTATACGTAAAAGCTCTTTCATGGCTCATTCCGCAAGAATACGCTCATTGTCTCAAACGCCTATAGAGTGCGAGAAAAAGAAAATCACTGAATCTGCCTACGCTTGGTTCACTGGTGAGGATATCTGCTAAAAAAAAAAAAACGCCAAGTTGATTCCTTTTCATTGTCGCATTTTATAAGTCAACCGTTATTAACCTAAGCGTAACTTTACCGCTGATATAGTCTTGAACCACTTACCGTTCAGGATCTTCCGGTTGGGCCAATCGACAGTCGGAAAATCAGCGGAAAAAAATGGTTCGAGCGGTTAAATATACCAATATTTCATCGATACCTGTCCAGTAGGAAAATCATTTATTTTTCCTTTTCGATAGAAATCTCGCTTCAAAGATCATCATCTTTTCTACTTTTAAGTTTTTAGTCAAATTTCGCAGCGGTGTTTCAATTCATCGTTTTTACTAACAGTTGAGAAGTTGGTGATTTACCTCTTCTTTAATGATCTAATAACGATCGACTTCCCATTACCTTTATCCACTCACATTCTTTTTCTGGGCAGCTCTCTCCCCACCCCGCTGGTTTCGTTTTGATCTACTAGAAGAAAGAGTTGGCTCTTCTTTTATGCAAAATTCAGGCTCAGATAAACCTTATGAGACTTTATAGACAGTAAAAGCATTTCTAGAGAATGCCCATACATTTGATGTCATCCAAATGCAAAGCCTTAACCAGAAACTTTTAAATAGTAAGTCAAGGTTGAGAAGTAATATAGCAAAATTACTAGAATAAAAAAAAATTTAAAAACATTTGAAGCAATATTGTAATACTCGAACGATCATAGAACTGAAAAAAAAAAAGAAAGAGAACTGCAACAATCAAATATGTGTGATCACTACTCCAAGAATATTATCACTAAAAATAGCTTCAATTTGATCGAATAAATCGTTGATGTTAATAAGCACGCTATGATTTATAACACAATGTAGCCACTCTATAATACGTCTATTTTTTTAATCATCAATTATAACGCTATTATTTTCAATAGAAAACTACGCATTTTACTCGCATTTTGAATAGTGATTTTCGTATTTTTCGACTTATATCGCTTTTAATTCATTCAATACAATTTCCACTCATGATGAATATCTATTGTATCAGAATGACTCATTCAATTTTCAAATGAATGAAACGAGAGAGATGGGGGAAATGGAAACAAACAGAATGAAGCACCTAGCCAATCTATTTTTATAGATGCTCAATGAGGTGAAATTAGGTGAATATCGAAATTTGAGTTTATAAGCGTATCGATTAATTAGCTATCTAGCTAGCTCACCATATATACATTGGGGTGAATCCATATTTATTACCCAAGGATTACATATCAATAAAGATAAAAAAAGAAAAATGTTGAATATTTTTATATTATAAAATAAATGTACCCTATCTGGTAATATTGCGATGAATATAAAACTAATAAAATAAATCTCATTTGCAATTCATCAGCGCTCGGAGATTTTCCACTAATTATTTCAAACATTTTAATATATCTTTAATATCGTTCGTTTTTTATAATATCGTTCGTTTTTTTTTTCTTTCGTTTTTTTTCAAAATGAAAATTTGAAATTCAACAAAAATCTCTATCATCTATCAGATCTCCGCTTGTCATTTATGTATTTTTAAATAGCATAAAGCAACGTTCACTAAATATTTTGATGGTTCAATAATAACTTTGAGTGGAGAAATTTTTGAGTGGAAAATTTTGAAAAAAAAAAATTTTCTCAGTTTTATTCCATTTTTTGAGGAATCTCAAATCAGAAACGTTTTCAAAAGATTAACTGAATGCGAGGATTTTTACATCGAAATAAATGAGCTAGATGGCTGCGTTCTTCGAATCGTTTCGGTTACTAATAGCAACGCTAACCTGTTTTTACGATGTCATCGGACATTCATCATCAAACGGAAAACAATAACTATCCAATCGTAGACCTATATTCCTCCTGAAATTGTTTTCCTTCAACCTATATTCCTCCTGAAATTGTTTTTTTTTCACATAATTCGTTTATCTCATTGTTATGTTTCATTCTAAGCAATACAACCCTTATCTATTAGTATAGGTTTATCTCTTTGCAAATTTCTAATACCATATATTTTCATATTTGAAGAATATCACCTCTATAGGCTTACAATTTCTCTATGTAAAAAGAAACCTCTCCTCATTAAATCAAGCATAATTATGTTCTTGCCCATATTTTCTCGTAACTTCATTTGCTATTTCCAATTTTCTAGTATTATTGAAGAGGAATGAGAATTATCTCGAACGTCAGCTATCAGTTCTTGAACCAATTTTCACTTAAATGGGCACATTTCAACTCCCTTTCCCCCTCCCCTCCCTCAACTCCCCACTTTCCCCCAACTTCCCTCACCTCTTTCCAAACATGTACTATGAATGTGAATTCAGCTTTAATTTTCTCAACTACAAAACTTTATATACGCTGATTTGTCTTTCAGTAGTACAGATGGACTAGACAGAAATGATTGCCCAAGTAGCTTGAGCAGCTAGCTACATTGCCAATTTACTTTAAGTAATTTTTCAATTCCTCTTGAATAATTTGAAATCTAAAAAGAAATTAAAACTGAGTTTTAACTTACAAATTGTTCATACGTCATATATTGTTTAATTTCCACTTCTTTGCAATTCTTCAGAATTACAACATTTTCACTATGAACTTGCTTGGAACTGGTTGAGAATTTGAGAGGAAATAAATCGCGAAAAAATGTGAAAAGAAAAGTGCGAATTGCTGACTTTACTTCATAAAACCAGCTATCGACCAACCGCTTTATGAAATCAATTACTCTAATAAATACAATTTTGGTGAAATATTTCCACAGTTTCTTTTTCAAGAAGCTTTTTAGATTTCGTAGAAATGATCGCAAAAAATAGCGAATAAAATAGCGAATATTTTAAAGCGACAAGTGAAATAGCGAAAACAGCGAAAACGGCGAACGAGTACGTCTAGAGTTTATTTTATGCATGAAAAAGAAAATGGCTGCAAAGCATAATTAATTCGGCAAGTTTTATTTCGCTCAAAAAAAAGCAAAATTATAGAAGTTTTTTTTTCTTTGAATACATAGGAAACTTAGAAATTTATAAATTGTAAAAATTTTCTTTGAATACATAGGAAACTTAAAAATTTACAAATTGTAAAAATTCTTAAAAGATCAATTTTTTCACAGGAAATTTCAAATGTATATTGGTAAATAAGCATATAAATTAAAGAAACACCATATGTATAACCTATTAAAGATGCCAAAACACCTAAAAACTGCACATTGTTAATGAAATGGAATAAGCGTAGAAACGTGCCAAAGAGTTGGCATAATTTGCGCTTTTTGCATTCCGCTCATCGAACCAACCGGTTTAATGGGGAACCAACAAAAATAAAACATGGCAACATAATGCTCACATGGTTTTACTGATCAATCTGCTTGTAAGATCATCTAAAAAAGATTCGTTTTTTTTTTTGCAATTTGGATATGTGATAGAGAGAAAATGCGATCAGCGCAAAATATA
Organism: Baylisascaris schroederi; assembly: GCA_006503575.1. NCBI lineage: Eukaryota > Metazoa > Nematoda > Chromadorea > Rhabditida > Ascarididae > Baylisascaris > Baylisascaris schroederi. The sequence goes on from QEWY01001940.1 coordinate 1,003,912, forward strand.
CCATAGGTAAACCAAAATGTCTACATCTTATTTCGGAGATGACAGATCAATATGAAAGATGGTAAATGCGGGTTATTTCTGGTTTATACCATCCTAATTCGTTTCTGGCTATAGTGGTTCGCTAGTTGAATTTACTAAATACAGACGGATATAGGTAAAAAATGTACCCCTGTTGCAGATGTAAAAACTGCAAAAATGCCAAAATGAAGAAAATGAGTTTTTTGGTAATGATGGGGGGGGGGGGGGGAGGGGGGGGGGAAGGGGGGGGAAATAAATTTTTGCAGAAAAAAAAATTAATGCAAAAGCATTTTCCAGCGAAAAATTTTCAACACTTTTATAGCGTAAAAAATGTTGTATCATTTTTTTCTAATTTTTCAATTCTTAAAAATATTATAGAATATTTTGAATAAGGAAAGAGATGCCTAAAGAATTCTCTCGAAATAGCTAACGATGGCGATGTGCAAAATTGGTTTAGAACGAAGGCGTCGATGTGGATAAGAGTAAAGGAACAAATAGAATCATTCATGCCGTTGAATACGGCATTGCTGCTAATTACTTTCTTATGCTTCACCCAATGAATGCGAACATCGACAGGCAAACGCACATTAGAAGATATGTTGATACTTCTATCAACGATACGGCGTGCAATGTAGTGACACAGCCAAACTAATGAATCAATTTATAAAGACGGGGAGGGGGCAAAGAGAGAGGGATAGCAGGAGAAAGAGGGGTAGAAAGAGAGAGAGAGAGAAGAAGACAGGAAAAGAGAAATAATTGGAAGAGGATAAGAAGGAGAGAGGATCGAATTCATTTGAATGAGAACGACTTTATATAAAGTTCTGAGGAGGAAAGATGGCTAGATAGAAAGAACAGGATATGCTCCGAGCGCTTTAACTAAGCGCAGATGAAATGCGCTGAGAGGAAACTGAATTTCTGTTAAATCCTAATTTGCAATAACGTTCGGAGTGATGGATAGTAGACAGATAGACAAACACACAAATATATATACTCACTTAAAACCTAAGTACATACATACGTACACATGTAAATATATGTATACATACAAATACACATAGACACTCATACATATAAAAACAGACACTCATGAATACACATACAAATACACGTACATACACATGGATGGATATGTACGCAAGCAAACTTATCATACACACAAAATACACACATATATGCACATGCACACCCATAAAAAATGTGTTCATATTTAGAAATTTTCAAGATTTTCACAGATATCATCGTACGTTTGTTCGCATTAAAAATTACATAAGAAAAGAATAAAGGGCAATTGGTTCGACTCAACGAGATTATAATAAAAGAAAAAAATAATAATAAAATGAAAGAAAATCGATGATTCATAAAGATAACACTGAAATTTGTGATTTATTTGTCTCTCCTCCCTCCGCTCCCTTCTCATTTACCTAATGGCCATTTACAACAAACTCAAAAATTATTGTAAGTCACAACTTGATAGTTCGTTTCATTCAGCATATCCTTCAAAGTGGACAATACGTCTAAATAATTCGCTTCATCTTTAGCAGTGTTAAGCTTGAACGAATTTTTAAACAAATTGATTGAACTTATTTGAAAATATCTTGAAAACAAAAGTAATTTTTTTTTTAATTTATTTCTCACTATGAAAATAAATATGATCCAAAGTAAACAATTCTAATATTATGCAAAAATGCAAATTTTTAATATCAATTAAATAATATTAACATACAAATTCTTTAATATTTTGCATACTGAAAAGTACTAATGAGTGCTGCATAAAAACTACCAATAAGAAAAAATCTAATGTGTTTTCCAATTTCATATAGCATTATTAAACATCGATTAATGAAAATTTTCACATGAAATTGGAGAGTGTATGCTAATATGAGCATATATAATTCTAAACAAATGACACCAAAACACGCTGAATGCAAGTCAATTCTCTGATCCATTTCAATATATCACAGAGATATTGTTCATTGGTTGTTTCACTTTTTGCTATACGGTTATTGAAAACGTCAACCGAGAGGGTGAATTTTAATTTTTGAAGTAGACGAGTAAAGCGGGGTAAATTTCAATTCTGAAAATTCGGGGAATAAAGGTGTGAAGTTCAACTTCGAAATTTGGGAAAGAATGAGAGTAAACTTCAATACTGGTGGTTGGGGAGTAAACATGCGTCTATTGTTCAACTAAATGAGAAAGACAACAAACCAAAAGAACTGACACACCATCGTAAGTAAGTGAACTACTATCTAAACTTCATTATCGTTTTCCATCAACATAAACCCTCTCCGATCGAGGCTTTTATTAAATTTCCCTTCGAATTAGCAGTGAAGGTTTGCAACCAACGTTTTTTTACTGCAAGAAAAACTTTTCTCGTAACATGTAGCCTCGATATGTATTTATTAAAGCTTACATTTCATTAAATAAAACTATCATTTCATAGCCTCAGGGCCTCTAATATGGGCTATACGGTATGCGATGGCGTTGAGAAGAACCACCCTATATATTTTCACAGAGTGTTAGGTAAGTTATATCAAAGAAACATCTAGTTATGGACTATGTCTAATCGAACCATTGGGTCAGAGAGAATGGACAACATGACCGCAAACGATAGCAAATGAAAAAAAAAAGCGGCTGCCTGCAATTAGATTGCAATTCGTACGCTGCATGTCCGTCAAGGGCAAGCCATTCTTCAGACACGAACATCCACAAATAAAAGACACACTCGGTTATCGAATGCTCGTTGCTACCATATTCCGCTTGCTAACACACCCCTTAAATATATGTTCCCCCTCTCTCTTTCCCAGATTCCGGGCAGTAATCTCATGAAAAGATTCCCGAGTAAGTATTTGACAAAAATAAATCGCATTATTAGCACAACATTTAAACGCAATAATGAAAAATATGTAAAATAGGTAATTGGAGAAATTTAGTTTTTTCGAATTTTTTGAATCATTAAATGTAAATCGTTCAAAATACCCACAACAATGTTGGAATCCATCAAAAAATATCGATAAATGGAATGGGAAATTTTGAGAATTAATGAGAAACCGCATTCTTACAATAATTTCTAGGCGTTATGGCCTCATAAAATTTTCTTTAGCGGAAAATATTCTACATGGGGCAATATTCAGTCCTAACTGTATTTGCATGCGTCATTTCAAGTGTGAAAAAAAAAATGAAAAAAGCTATCAAATCTTGTCAGCGTCTATTAATCCGATCGATCGAACATGATTGACCATTGCGTTTGAGTTTAGGATGCTGAAAAAACAGCCTTTTTTGAATTAATTAGGCACTGAATAAAAATTTTCAATTTTCCAACCCCAACCTGAACAATTTTATGGCATTAATCCAAATTCACAAATTTCAATCGTAGAGATGTAAATTTTTGCATAGGTGGAGAATGCTCAACTGGTTGAACAGTAAGAATAGAATGATTAAAAGTGGAGTTAGACGAAGATCGCTTAGTGATTGCAAAAAACTTGAAAAGGTATATGCAAATTAAATCTCAACAAAGAATCGAATTTAATGTTGCGAAAATTTCAAGTACTTCCAGTAAATTTCGAAAATTTTCACCACCTCGTTTGCAGTAAATTAAGAAAGAAGTAAAGAAAAAGTTTTATAGAAAAAGTTACATTCGAACGGAGAGAAGACTGACGAACCCACTTGTGGACGGGCGGGTGTCACAAACGAATGAATATCCGGCAACACTACGATCGACGACCGCAATAACGATGATGCTGTCTGTCGCTTCTTTTTCCGTTACACACCCTCGTAAATGCACTGTAATCGTTCGGAGATCAATCGACACGAAAGGTGTTAACCACCATTGCGATGATGCCAACATTTCAACTATACTTCCGTTGAGGGCATCTTGTTATTCAATTTCATATCTCGATTGGCAACTCATATTATCGAATATATAATATAGTATAATTTCTGAGAAATTTTGAACATTATTTATGTTATAACCTCGGGGCTTATAAATTGGAAAATACGATAGGATGTAATGTAATTTGTATAAGAGATAAATGTAATCGCACATAGCAGAATTAAAAAAAAAAACATCTTAGAAAATCGATAAATGCGCTGATGTGAATCAGAACGCCTTTAATATAGATTCACTCATTTGCCATCTATCGAATGCCCCTTGTTAATTTTTCATCAACCGTCAACTGCTTCACCGAAAGAGAAATTTATTCACTCTATTTCTTAATGGTTTTTTTTAAACCTTCATATGCATATGAGCTCATTTCTTTTGCTAAATTGTGCACGATTTTGCTTTAGGGTTGTCCTTGCAACAAACTGAAACAAATTGAGCTTCACATTCAAATCGGAATGAGCTCAAGTCTTGATGTCCGTATTGAGCTGCAGTTCCAAGAACTTGAGCTTGTTCTTGACCTTAGAGGATTGAGCTTAGCTTTTGAAAAAACTGAATTCTAAATTCTAGTTGAAATTCTATATTCATTAATATATATATATATATATATATATATATGCATGCGTATTATAAACAATGAAAATCATGTTCATAGTGCGGTAGTTAAACAAAAGGATCACAACCAATTCCACACAAAAATGTAGGAGTGTGTTTTTTGCAGAACAGAATATTTTTCCAAGGGTCTTAACTTAGTAAGAAATCCTTTTTTTTTAAATATATTTATTCGCTTCGAAAATATATTTCTCTTTAACCGAACAACAGACAAATATTTTACAAATATTTTATGCTAGTATTTTACTCTTTATTTTACTCTCATTATTAAATTTTTCTTCTTGAAATTTCAAACTTATTTCACAAAATTTTCTCCTTTTAGTAGTTACTGCTTCCCTCACTTCTCGCTACATAGAGTGAAAAATTTCCATCGTTCAAATTTATTCATTTCACTAAAATTTAGTGAATTTTCAAATGCTCCATCAATAACGACACTTCGAATTTCAAAGACGGCGTGGAAATGCGTTTTTTTGCAATTTATTTATTGATGAATTTATGCATAAATCGTCCGATTATGTGAAAAGATGCGTAATATTGTTAATGATGAAGAAAATTCTCAGATTAAATGAGATTAAGTCACGAATCACTTCAGGTTCAGAAACAAAAAGAAAGATTCAGTGGCTTCAGTTCGAAGAAAAACTTCAATTTAAGCTCGTTAATTTCCCAAAATGCACCTTTTGGATAGTTATCGTAGGAGGGGTTTCTAAGAATTTTTACGAACATATTCAATAAAGATATTGAGATAAGAGATAAAATAAAATTCAATCAATGGAAAAGTTACCATTATGAGTACAATCGGAAGAAGAATGGATTCATAATGTGAAAAGATTGCGTTATCGTTGGTTTACTTTGTTGAATCATCAGTGAACCCTTTTCAGAAAAGTTTGCAACTGTCGCTCATCAATCTTCACATATTCTCATGAGAACTTTAAACACTCTTTAAAAGGAGTGAAAATATGTTATTGAGTTGCAATAATGATCTTATGAGATACAAAAACGAGCATTAAAATTTCTCTCATGAGATTAAAAAAGTTCGCATGAGACGATAAACATTTATTTGAATCCAAAAGATTTAGTCGGATTTTAGCAACAAGTTTTACGATTTTTGCTCCAGTGCTTCCTATAAGTTGCAAACTGTGATCAGACTCTTAGACACATATGCTTTTGCAGACAATAATACTACACACCAATAGTGCATTTTCTTTTATACTGGCCAAAAGTGTATTAAAATCGTCATTTTGAAGTGTTCATTTTCAATGAAGCCTTTTTACATAGAGGAAACGCCGTCATACTGAGAGAAAAGAGCAAAACCATTTCACGCTACTTTTCTACGAATGCCCCTTTGCCCACCCACTCTGTTTCCTTACAAGCATAGTTTAAAAAATTTTTACTGTCTATTTCTTTATATGTTCTTTACATCAGAGAAATAAATTATATTAGAATTTGCGACTGTGAATTATATTATTGGTTGCTTATATATATATATATATATATATATATATATATCACGCTTATATCCCTCAAATCTTTTTAAAATTAGCATAGATTTGATAGATGCAATAATAAAAAATGACAAAATAATTATATTTTATATAAGAAGAGATTTATTTAATAATATTTACCAACAGGAAACCTCGACATACAAGCTATTTCTGTTCGGATGATGCTTATATTTGGAGGACAAGATAATATCATGAACAACACGAAATTAACTTTTATTCTAAGTGGGATCGAAAATTACAGGTGAGTTTATAAACAGAGGTATACGGTATTAGTTTAATTCTAAAAGGCTACGATGACATTGCCGAAACTTTATGACATTTATGAAAGTGAATCGCTTGTTCCATTGGTAATAATGCCCTTATCGTTTGTTACAAACCAGACATTCGGCGATAAAGCTTTCCTCCCTCATGAGCAACCAGCATATGGCGATGTTGAGCACGATAGGTAATTTGAATTATTCGATCGTTGACTTCAACAAAAACCTGCTGAAGAAATTAGACGCAATCATTGCAAATCGGACACTTTGAACTGTAGAAAATGGCGCAAATGGCAGAAGAATGAAAACTTTTTATTATAGCATAACGGATATCTCGAAATGCGGAAAAGGCTGCCAATAGCGGAGGAATTAAAAAAAATGATTGTGCGCTAATATTTCGCGCATAAAAACGAGTCTAAGTTTTATATACGGTTGGAAGAGAGGTTGCGAGGAAAATGTTTCGAAGATTTGGATGCCTCTAAAAAAAATGAAAAATTGCACTCATAATGTCAAAAAAAAGAGAGATATTTTCAAAGATTGAACGAATTTCAAAGGTAACACACAATAATACACAAAAATCTTGTAAATTTGTGGTTTACGCTTTTAAAGTTTTCTTTAGGAATCTCCGAAAAAGGTAACATCCGCGATATTTTTCATATATTCTGTTGAAAAACGTTTCCCCCCTCGCCGCCTTGTTCATCTCGCAAGTCAAACATTGGCCTCAACCGAGTATTGTTTTTTTTTAGATATGTCAGCAACCAACTTCCGAGCAAAGAAAAAGACTTCGTTCCTGAGTGGCCGTTTGTGAAATGCTACGGAACCGTTCAATGAAATAACTTAATTATTAGGCTAAATTCTTAAATGTTTCGTTAGTATTGAGGATGGAGGAGAGCGGGGTCAAGGGCGAAGACGCGGCAGAGCGGACGTCGATTTTAGTGACTTCCTCAGTATCCCCCTTAATACCAATTACAAACGGATCAGCACCAATGATGATAGTGCCTCCTACAGAAGCTTTGGTTACCACTAGCAAGAATAGTACCAGTGCTATTAATAATGAAAATATTCATATTGAGGGCCTTCTTGTTAGCATATGGCTTTCCCATTACCACAGCCATAACACTTTTGGCAGGTATGTTGACATACTACTTGACGCTATATGTGTGCCTATGGTTTACAGTTTCATGAAAGATATTGGCCTACCAACATCGATTCACCAAGCTTCAACATACCAACACATTGAGCACAGTTTTGATAGTTTCATCCGGTTTCTACCATAAATTTGGTTTCTATCATCAAATGAATTTCATTCGGTTTCTACCATAAATTTGGTTTCTATCATCAAATGAATTTCATTCGGTTTCTACCATAAAGCTGCTATAGAAATTTCGCTATAAAAGTTAATAAAAAAAGCCCATAAATGGTACCTATAAAAAGCACAAAACATGTCACTTGCAAATGTCGCATAAATAAATATGTGTAGTGAATATCGCTTTATCTATGAGTCTAATTAAACGTGATTTACCTCATAAACATTTATATCGTTTATCCACCATCATAAAAAAAACCAAAAAAAAACAAAAAACAAATCAATATCAAATTAAAACAATAAAAATAATTAACAGATAATGCTCGAGTTATGGCAGAAATTAATTGAGCAACAATGAAAATGAAACTGCATCAACAAATTTTGATTACAAACAATGTTTCATATTCAATTCGAATATTCCATACCATTATAAAAACAACAATATGAGCATAACACAATTATGTATATATGGGCCATTAAATATGACCTAAGTGCAAAAATTAAGATTTATTAACATAATGATAATGTTGAGCCAAAACGAATAATATTGATAACATTCAAGCAAAAACCAAAGTGAAAGGCTATAAATTTAGTGAGTGATGATCGATGCAAGAAGTGGAAGGCTCATAGATCGGAGAGATCCAATTAGAAAATCTTTAAACAACGGAAAACAATGGAATCTCTCATTCCAACCAGAAAATATTTAACAATTTCAAAAAGTACCTCAATGAATAAATAAATCCATCAGAAAGTTCAAAAAACTTGATCCTATTCAACGATTTTAAAAACTCTTTGAAAAAATAATATGGGTAAATATGAGTTTTATACGTCTAAACGATTGGCAACATCAATTTGAAAGGGATATAAAATATTTAGAGAAAGAAATTACATTAATGATCGGTAAATTTCTAATAGGCGTATATTATTTACTGCTTCTGAAATATGCAATAATGCATGTGCGTTTGTTTGATCGTCTTTATAAAGCACTAATTTAGAGGTTATTTGCAACTAGATTACATATTTATATTCGAAGCATTACAGCATCTACATGTTATTTTCCTATATTCTTTTTATTGAACCTGAAAAAGGGCCATAAAAGAATTTATTTTTCGTAATACTCGTAATAGGACCCTCTCTAATCCCCATGAATATGTAAAAAAGTAAAGGTATCTAACTAATCCAAAATTATAAAATACAAACGAACAGTATCTTCAAATAGTTATTGTTGCAGTAATTCCACCACTGCTCATATGTACAAATTTCAAAGAAAAACATGTATTAAACTATATAATGCAGACAACATTAATAATTATTAAGAGGCAGCAAATGGAGCAAACCAATTGAGTGCATCGATGGAAATTATTAAGCGATCATATAAAAAATGAAAGTATTTCGAATATTGAAAATCATAAAAACGCAATACAGCATTCGAAACTTAAATGGATCCACTGTAAACAAGTTATCGATAAAAAATTCTGTATCTAAGATAAGATCAATGGCGAACCTATGATTTTCTGATCAACCAAATGCTGATGTTTAACTTGAGAAACAATTTAATAATTCTCCAAATGCCTCTTATTTCGCATCTGCCTGTGCACTTGCGTTCAAAAACTGAAGATTTCTAAACATTTCAACTTTATTACTCTTGGAAAATACAAAAAAAGAAGAGGAAGAAAGGGAATAGGCTGCCTATCTGCATCACGAGAAGCCGCAAAGATGGACGTTTTGTCTCGAAAGGCCCTACCCTTGATAATCGGTTACGCCATTGATCACGCTTCTTAATACTTCTCGCAGCTTTGGCGCTACACGTACACATAAATAGCGAAATGCATGGATGCACAAATTCAAAAACAAAACTGAGCAAATGGAAAGGGTGTGGATTAAATACACTCGGCCACAAGTGTATTTAACTCATACCTCAGGGAAAAAGAAAGAAAAAAAACGCACCAGAGAAACTAGCAGAATATGTGCTTTTGCGCTGCACTCATCACACCAACTAATTCTATGAACCATCAACAAATGTAAAACCTTCCATGAAAGACTCCTTTATTTCCTACCCCGCCATTGTACCACTTAACCCGATTGGCTACAAAATAAGTACGAATTTTTAACATGCTCAAACTCTTGCAGTTGTTTTCGCATAGCGTGGTAAAATTTGAAATCTGGTAACTTTTTCAAACTTGGCAATTTTCAAAACTTGGCAAACTTATCAAACTTGGCAATTTTAGTTTCGAGATTATTGAACAGACAAAAGACACGATCATATATTTGCGCAGAAATGATAACGTCACAAAGTGAGAAAAGCAACTGCCCAAAAAGTGTTCACCTTGCAGATCATAAAAAGTACTTTATGAAGCAAATGTTGCGTCGTGAAGAAGCTTTACACGAAAACTTGGTCAAAGACAGCACCCACCATATTATACATCAAAAATATTCATAAATCAACACCCCCTCCCTAAATACGGAGTTTAGAAATCAATACAAAACTGAAAGTCGGTTTTCTTGCGGTCGATCCATCGCCTCCCATGACTTATGAGTGCAAGCAAAAGCACACAAAAACAAACAAATAAAAGCACTGAGTGATGTAAATTCGTAAACAAAGCAGTGTGCATATGCCGAGATCGAGGATTGCTGAGATTGAATTAGCGCTTCTCGAAGATCTAGCAACAACTCAAACATACTTGAAGCATTTTTGATGATTCGATGGAAGGCGTGTCTTGAAGAGAACTGAATCGACTCGAAATTGCGAGAATAATAATGGATTGTATCCATAGACCCGTGTAAAGAATCGGATACACTCATGTCGTTCCGTAAAATGTGTCGAATCTTGTGAAAGCATCTCACTACACGTTGCACACCTTAAATAGATATGCCGAATAAGACAGCAGTGAAATAATTTGAGATTTACTCTTTCCTTGAAGTGGCTGTATTCGCTGTAAACAACGTAGTTTAACCGCTAATCTGACAGACATCTAGCCGTCCATATTTCTTTCTCTACATATGAAAAGGACGATCGGCATGGCTTCTAGCTCACTAAAATTCTCCACATATGGCGCCGCTTTTATATTAAATATTCATAAATTAAGATATACATTATCTACAAAGTAAATTAAGAGCATTGATATAAAAAAAAAAGATCAGACGGCTGGTTATAAACAAGTAACCTCATGGATTAAACCTACACTAATCCATATCAGCTGGATGTAAAAATATAACCGACACCGAAGATCACGACAATTCTTTCCCGATTACAGTTAAAAATATTCTCTAAAATTGACAGAAAAAATTTCAGCGCCTTCGGAAATAAATTCAGAGATTCGTAGAATTTTGATGCCCTCGTAGTAAAAAAAAAAAAAAGAGTCTTCAATGAATGTGGTATACAAATTAACACATTCCGATTTCAAAGAAGGTGGATGCATGATCCAGGAAAATGACTGTAGCATAAGAAAAAAGACACCACATTCAAAAAAATAAACGTGAATCTGAATAATTCGGTGAAGAAATCGATTGAATGGATTCACTGAGGCAATGAAATTTGGCACAACAATGTAAAACAGTTAACAAACGGGCTATTCTTTTAATATCTCTGGACGTCGATTTGCGCAAGCAACAATACTCGTGCTCTCTATCTAGATATGAACATTGAGGAACACAATAATACGGGAAAAATTTTGGAAACGTTTGTTTCAAAGGAAATATCAAAAATTGAGTTGTGGAAATGAAAAAAGTTGCAAATGGCATGCCTCAAAGTCCACTTGCTGGTCGTTTTGATCGGCGGCTGCCGCGTGATATGCGACACAAGAAAATTCATCGCGAGATCTTCGCAATTCATCAATTCGTCTACTTTGGCACGAATCACCTCCGGCATTCGGTACGTGTAAATGTACATATAAGCCTGAAAACCATTACTGCATATCAGTAAACGAACAGCTTAAGAACGATATGTATATGCACAAAAAGCTAAGAAAAACAAAACTGGCTGCAGTTATCAACTTATAAAGCAGCAATAAAATTTGTGCTAAAGGGGCTATCATATAACTGCCGAATCACATACATGACAACAGGTCCGTGAATGTCAAAAAGACGTGATCCCATCTAAAGCTATCAAAAGATAAATAATTTATAAACATTGGGAAAATAAATTGATGCAAAGAAAGAAGTAAAATTGACAATATGTTATATAATACAGCTATTCCACTACCAAAGTATCGTAACCGAGAACACATAAGCCACTTAAGTATCTGATAAGGCATCGTAATCTCAAAGATTATAACACCAATACGTAAACGCATAAATATTGCATACCTTATGGATGAACGCAGCACCAGTGAGGATCATACTGTACTGACATGTGTGGTTACTGTTGTAGAACATTTCGGTGCCATAACGAGCATGATGCCGTGCAGGGAAACCAACTACTTTGGTTCGTTGCTCACGCCAAACCCTAGAACAACTCACTGCTTACAGCAATACCTAATCCTTCCCTCCGTATTTTACCACACCCAATCCTTCCTTGGGCATTGTGCCATACCGCCCACCGCTCAGCTCCATCAAGGGAATCCTCTCCCTGTCCCCCATCAGTAAACTAAAAAAATCACATTCTAATGAATATAGCCCCCTGTAAGCAACAAGCAATAACGAAATACGAACTCTGTCTTACTTCGCTTTACTTCATGTAAATATGGGAAATGCTAGTGACTAGATGAAGGTAAATGGAAGCACAATTGGGCTAAACCGTTCTAGTCAGAAAAACATGCAGCTATAACGAAGGAGGCGTGGGAGGGAGACAGAAGGCAGAATCAGCAGATGCTAAAAACTCTTACATTTGCGACACAAGAATTGCAAAATAAGATAGCCAATTTCACCAAAGTGACTAAGAGGTGCTCAAGGCATATATGTTTCGGTATAGGCGATATTATTTAATGCTTTTTAGACCCAAGAAACATTCCTTTTCAACCCCACTCACATTAAACAAAACGAAAAATTGGCTGGCTAGGCTCAACAACCCTATGACACCTACCTGAAGGCGAATATAATCTCATGCTGTTTGAGGTCGATATCGTCATCGAGAGATAATACCGCTTCCGTTTCAATCTGAACGCAGAAACACGAGTGGGCACTTTCAAAAGTACAAGTATATAATTCACTTCTCTAAGCAAAAGCATCGAAGAAGCAGCCTCAGGATTTGTTTCTCAACCTCCCTCATTATGCATTCGAAGCAAGATCAAGCGACTCAACTACGGATCAGTCACGACCACCTCTTACCCAACCTCTAAGATCACAATAAAAACGGGCCAAACAACATTATCGACCTATCTTCCATTTATATTCTCAACAACATCTGTTTTATATTACAACAAAAATTAACACCTATTATCTCCATATGAGGCGAATTAAGTTAACTACCACCACGTTTGCATTTTCCTCTTACAGCAACCTTTTCGCCTCATTGGCGGTTTCAATCACCGCGTTAGGAAGCACTAGAGCATTATCTCCAATTATAATAGTTAAGCATAAAATCTTTTAATACAACTGCTTATAAAAAATTCATTGTACCCCTATACCTAACAAGTAGTAAATGGAAAAAGGTATGCACCTGATCATAAGGTATAAACCGATTATTGAGAGAATTATTCCTCGCCTTCACGAAATGAACTGGCACATGCAAACGAGGCCAAGCATGACCGGATGGCTCTTCTGGATTATTCCACACCACTACTACCTCAAAATATTAATATTACATCACAAATGAATAATTCACAAATCACATTTAATATTATTAAAGAATTGCTCAACAGCTATTGCATTTCTGGTATTACACCTGAATATGAAGTAAGTAAACAGCTTTGTAAACAAAAAATAAAAAACAACCACAATAACACAACAGATGATTTGCACACTTCATTCCAAGACTGGAGCATATTCAGCTTTCTTATCGTTCACAACATCAGAGGGAATAAGAGAACATTTCACTCCGTCAATAACCTACAAACAAGCTATTAGGGAACTCTTCTCCAGAAAACTTCCTCCAAAAGAATAAAGGTCCCTTTTATTGGATGAAATCACAGTCACACATCCTAACTGGTATTCGTACAATTTCAATTGAAGTCAAGCATTCGTAAAACATTGAACCAGATATCTTCAAATAATATATTTCAAATCAAAGAAACAAACCTTATTCAAATAAGGCAGATTATTAAGTCGTTCTAACGAAGCGTACAACACAGAATCCCTTCGATAAGTCAGCAGCAAAACTGAAAACAAATTCGTTTAATGCTTAAAAACTTCAAAATTTTTAGAAAAATTCCTCCAAATATAAAAACCGCTTAAAAACTTTCGAATCTTTAGAAATTCAATCCTTATAAGAAGGAAAATCATCACGGTCAGTAAACAACAAAAGGCTCTGCACTATAAAGAGATCAAAGATTGCAATAACTAAAACAGCAGCTCGATCGTTTTTAATTCATAAATAGAAATGAAAGGAGAAGTGACCATCTAAATTAATTTCATAAAATTTCAACGATCATGATCGAATAACAAATAAAATCTTTGGGATTAGTGCTCACCGATCGTTTAAATATAACCGCCGAAGTTTACTCACTAATAGGTCGCCGTAGCAACGTCGGTCACAATCTTAATTAACTTCATAAAACTAAATATTCTTAAATTCATGAGTTGATGGCAATCAGTTAATATCAAAGCAAGTTAGAGAATAAATTGTTATCTTTCGAATAACTATTACCCAAAAAACTCATGAAAAAGCTTCAGTTGGCACCAATAAATCCGATAGCTTCGTTAACCGGAAGCAGGAAACGGATCTACATCGCACACATTTAGAATCGATGTGCCTATTGTTCGAACAACTATGCTACGTAAAATGAAATGCTTTCAAACCTGTGAACTGTTCGCGCAGTCGATTGCCACCAATAGCGGCCGAGAATTCAACACCTGAGCCAGGACTAATAGGACGGAAACCGAAAGATGCACCATCGTCGAATTCGGTTTCCGATGGGAATGGCGGTTCGACGGTCAGATATTCCAATGATGCACCCAAAGAAGCACCGAACTCGTTCCACAGATAGCTTGAATACTGCAACCACACATAAATCAGGCAAAAAAAAACTTTTACCTTGAGCATTAAATATGAGAAACTGCAGCAAAGTCAATCTAATGCTCCAAATATCGCTTCAAAAACCAACACCTTCAAATAAAAATTTTACGACCATCCTATTCATCTCACACCAATGGATCAAATCAGTATAGTAATCTAACCGGTATCACTACTAAAAACGAAAGCAAATGATGAACAATAATAGCAACACCTATAACAACCTAATAATCACAAGATTACGATAATACTCGAAAAGTATTGCATTGCAAAAACAGTGCTGTATTAATGAAGCAAAATAAAATTAATTCAAAATCCCAAATATCGCACTGTAAATCCCCATACTTTCAAGTACTACAAGGATCGATTAATGTTCCATTAAAGTCGATTTGCCATGAAAATGTGATCAAACAAAAATAAAAACTAGTAAGTGAATAAACATTTTACATAATGAATGGGTAATAAATGACTACAAACTACAAACACATCTCCGATTCATATTCATTGTTTCGCCATCATAAAAATTATCTGCCGCAACAGCAGTCCTAAATATTGCGCACCGCAACGCCAAACTATTTGAATAAAACCACAAAGAATCTATTTCTTTCAAATATTGCCTTGTCCACAACAAATACCCTTCATCTAGACACCATTTATTGTGGACAATGGGAAAGGAGGGGAAGAAAAGATGGGAGAGGGGGGTGGGAGGGGAGGTTTCATATGCAGTAAACAAAATATCCTGACTTTAAATAACTTAGATAGAAAGAATAGGTTCAAAACTCACCAGCTGCAACGAAGTGAAGTTGTGTGTAAACGAAGGCGAGTTATGTGGTGCTTCTGGAGGGCCTAAACGAAGCAATCATAGTTTTGAAATTTTTTAAATATTTTTCAAGAAAAATACATTAATCGATGAGTTACGAAATAAAGTCCTTATTCAATATTTAAAGATATATTTCAATTCAGGAAGCAAATCCTTTCTTTCTCCTTTCTCTTTTTCATTTCAAAGTTCTAAATAAACTAAAAAAAGTCAGAAATTGTATCAACAAAAGTCATCTCTAAGCACTAACCTAGATATTCCTCTTCAAAGTGTGGCGGCCCAGCAGGAACAAGACGGGGAGATATGAAGGACAATCCGAAGAGAGGCACTGAAGGAGAAGGTACATGCTCAGCACCAGGCACACCAATGCGCTGCCTTTGAGCTGCTATCAACGTCGCTACTACAACTGCAAAATTTCTTCTTTCTCATAGAAATATGCTAACTGCTTTGCAAGTTTTATAATTATAAAGGTGGCACTTCATTAACCTGCTATTAGTATGAGTGATTTATTCCTTTAAAAATTCAAACGCTTATATATTATACAAAAATTTATACTGTGCTGTATGTGTATATTTCTCCGAGTTTACTTTATTAACAACCCTTCAATCCCACTTGTAACTTATTCAACGCCATAAAATTTGCAAAGACATTCACCTTCTCAACGTTTAATTTCATCGCACAATTTCATTTCTTCATCCGTTTCAAATTCATTCCTGTACATCGATATTTTCAATGCAATATCCAAACGTTTTGATTGCAAAGTATAGCTCAATGAAAGATCCTCAAATATGATTGCCAAGTTATGAAATTTTTGGTTTTCAAGTTTTCTGAGATGAACTTCATAGAATTTATAAGTCAGAAAATATTAAAAGAAGCACTGTTTTCTTGATTAATTCAAAAGCGTTACAAGCCGATACATATCCCCCTAATTCGAAACTAGAAAAATCCTTACAAATTGATTAGCTGTAAAGTAGGTGGGAAAGGATATAGATATAGCAATAACACTTCTCATGTCCAGATCATTCAAACAAATGTAACTACCGCTATGCAATGCTCGCCATATACAAGTCTTCCGGCCAGCTAAAATTCATTTGGGTTTTCATCCCTTCAAACCAGATGATTCGACCAGCTGTGAACGATGAAAAATGAGACGAAATTTTAAGTTCGAGCTTCCGACTAGAGTTTACTAATTCTGATGAATACTCATTAGTGAAATAATAATAAATGAGCCAACCTTTTGTGTTGGCAAGATAATTCTGCAGAAAAAATCGGCCTTTTCGTCTCATCTCTAAAACATCGGATGGAGCGAATGATCTCAAAACGAAATAGAGTTCAGGCAATCGTTGAGGAGCGATACGGTAGGCGGCAAGACGCCAATCGACGAGATCATACAATGGTAATGGTGCGGAAAGTGAAACAATGATCGGCACCGCACCATGCATCAACGCCTCAAGTAATCTCAGCTGGAATTGCCACGATGAATCCGACGATTGCGAAGTGAACAATAAAACAAACATCGAATCATCCAACAATGCACCTGAAATCAACAATATTTAGTGGAAAATAAAACGTTACTTTGGTGGAAGGATGAGAAAATGAAGTGTATCTCACAAACGGGGAAAAGATAAGAGAAGTCAAAGAAAGGATATTTAAGAGGGTAAAAGTAAAAAACATATATTTTAAAAGAACGAGATAATGACCATTCAGGAAGGCGCAGTTACAATCCTATTCTGAACTTAAGCTTATCAAGCAAAACAAAATATATTCTAGACGATGAAAAAACAACGAACAAAAGCTCGATAGTGACCTCTGTATTCGGCATCATGACACAGTGCCAAAGGCTCCGATGAAGTTGTACAATTCAGCTCGAACAGTACTTCGTCACCTGATTCCGACGCCGATTTTGCTATTGACTCCAGCTGCTCCTTGAGATTAAATGACTCCGATGGAGGTACGCCCGAGTAAGATATGAAGTACTTAAATAAACGCATCAGCAGTATTAATTACTTTTCATCACCTTCGATATTCTGCTCGTTCCGATATACAGAATATAACTGAACGACCATAACAGAACATAAATACACAAAACTAAGTTCTATGTTACAAAAAAGGGAAATAATACAAGTGGAATTGAACCGTTGCTTCAAATCAAATGCAATATTTTCTTTATTCATTGCGGAAAAATTATGGTTAAGTTCGATAGGTAATTTGCTGATTTTTAAGACGATTGAACAGTAATGATGATGACACCTTACTTCCAATGGGAAATGAAAGAAATATATCAGAAGGAAACGAACTAAAGCCTCAAACGTCTATGACCTCACTTAGAAGGATGGGAAATGAGAACAGCCACCTCTCCTTCAATTTAAAAAAAAAAGGAAAGAAAAAAACACATCAGCGACAACGAACCGATATGTTTTATGCTTAATATGCATTTTAAAATCCCTCTATCGATTAAGAGCATTTTAACACTTGCATACTATCAGTGTACTGGAAAGAAAAAGTGGGTTTTCCCTTTTTTGCTCTTAATGGGCACAAAAAAACTTATAGATTCCGCCTGTACCAAATATGCGACCTACAGATTTCCAATTCTATAAGCCACATAGTAGCTATTTCCAATATGCATCAGTTAACGTTCTCAAGCAAGTCTTTGCAGAAATGGGACAAGAAAACAAAAAATAAAACAAAATAAATGCGACAAACGAGACAATAAACATAACGAAAGCTCACCTTCCTAAAGTATGGAAGAAGCTGTGGTAAGTGTTGCCATTCATTTTCACTGTACTCAGGAACATTTAAATACATCGCAATATCGAAATTATTGCGATATGTCCTGAAAGCTATTGAGATAAAAAGTATGGAAAATCAGTATCGGTGACCATTTTTGTGCCAACTTACCAACTCATTCAACTGAATCCACTTCTCCAACAAGATCAATCCACTTGTGTTAAAATAACTGCGAAATATTGAATAGTATTGAATTGCCTTCCTCTAAACAACCTAACAAATAACGGTTGAGTTAATCTCCCTTTTCCATTCTTTCTCTATAGTGTTCACGGAATCGACTCAGCTGAATGAATAAATACTACATAGGCCGGAACACTATCTTCATGTAGCAATACAAAACGAGAAAACATCGACAGTCGTACATAAGCAACGAAAATAATTCTCCCACTTCCCCCTCGTCTCCAACTCCTTCCTGTTAAGTTTTCGACTTGATCAGGACTGTGTATAGCGTTTGAAAATATGATTGTCTCCGATGTAAGATGCTCCATTTTTATATACCACTATTTCATCTTTTTGTTCCCTTTCTCAAACTAAAGTATTGCTTCTGACACTAGATAGAAATATCAAATAATACCGAATTCATCCTTTTCCTTACCTTATTAACCTATTATTGCAATAACCATTGAAAAATTCGCCAAATATTTCCAAAACGTTTATTGGAGCATTGAATTGTTTTAGAAATCGTTTTACTAAGGTTCTTTGTTAAGAAAACATTTTTAGAAAAAGTGTCACAATGTTTCAATCAAATCGAATACCGCCGACTCAGCAAGATCTTTGATCTCTTTCGGATCTACTCTAAATTTGCAAATTTTCAAAAAATAGCCATATAGTTCAAAAACTATAAATGAATTACCAATATATTCCTCTCAACAAAAATGTGGCTGAAAATTAATAAGAGATAAAAATGGAAACAAACTTTAAAGCAAAACATACGATTTAGCAAATTCCGGCGAAATGACCATCGCATTTGAGGCATTCATCAGTGGCTTCGATCCAATGTTAAGCAATACATGATTGGTACCTAAGCGAAAATATTGCAACGATGTGATATCTGTATATTCATCGACAACTGCTATAAAGAGACATGCTATCGATGCATCTTCTGTCCATTCCACTCTATTCCTGAAATTTTACATCCAAATTTGAAATCGAAGGTTGCAATTGCGAGTAGAACGGAAGGTAGAAAAAAAGATTAGATGAAACAATGAAAGACAAAGAACTGCTCTAATTTATAAAGAAATCGACAAATGAACAAACCAATTGCTCTAATGCTCAACATTTATGATATCAGTATTCAGTAATTCAAATACATAAACTTAAATTGTGCTAATATTTTAAAGAACCTCCCATTCACTTTTGGCTATAGAAACTAAAAGTTCCTCTATGATGAAAGTGACGCCAATAATGATGAAACGATCTCGACGAAATATCTTCTAAGTCAATAAATGAAATTGCCACGATTCAAATTACTTGAAAATAGAAGTGTTGACGAACATTCAAAACTCAATGCACTTACGTTTTCATCATTAACTCTAAAAGTAGTTATTCTATATAAGTCTAGTGGATCTATATATCTCCTACTACTGCCAGTTCTGGCGCTGTGTAATGCATACCTCGGAATGCTCAATGAACAGCTGTAATCCAGCTCAATGAGATGATAAGAGCAGGAGAGAGGAGAGCGAGGGAGAAGGATGGAGGGACTGAGAGAAGAGAGGGCAGAGGAAGGAGAACGAGGGGAGGACAGCAGAGACAGTTAAATATCCACCGCTCCAAAAATTGAAATATATTGGTAATCGGCGTTTGCATACCCGTTGACTAAATCCGGTAACGGTTTCCACTACATCCAATGTCCCATACTTCGAATCGAATTCGACCTATCTTGAAGTATAAACTTAGACTACTTCAGTCATCATCTCCTTAGGTATACTCAAATAAAAATACCAATGACTAACATCGATGAGCTTCTAAAGATGTAATCGCTTACTAATCAGACTATATAAACAAACCTGAAATGCCGAATGTATCTCTCAGCAATTTCTCGACGAGTTGTCTTAACAATATTGTATACATAAAGCCGAAATCCACCCGCAATTGAACATCGGCTGCAATAAATAACTTCGTTTAGATGAACGCTAGCTAAATTATCACCTATCACTCATGTTTTAGTGTGATGATGATATACGAAGGAAGTTCATTTAGTAAATCCTATAAAACTAAGCTAAAATATGCAGCAACTATTAACTTACTTTTCTTCTCTCCTCCATTCTCTTATGGAGTAAAACTTTAGGCATTCACAAAATACACTTACTACAAACGAAGGAGCCCTCTCTTTCCTACACTCTCCCTTAATTTAGCAGCATAATAAAGATGCAAATAGCGTCGATTCAATACCCCAGTTAAAAAAATCTGTCACTTATGGCAATTCCGTCAAATTCTTCAAACATGGCGTACGACACAAAACCGGAGTTGGAAGTAGTTTGAAGTCAACAGTAAACTCGATAACGATTCAAGTTCTGAATCTAAAGTCAGAAGAACAACCTGAAATCAAACCTGAAATCGAAAGCAGTTTCCAGAGATGACGATCCTTTCGGTAAATGAGCATCAAGCATGGGGCTACGCTGTGGTGGTGCAAGTGGTAGAAACACACGAACATTGTTCTTGTCGCGTAACTCTTTTTGAAGCAATCGCGCTTCTTCGATCTCCAGCTGTACTGCCTTGAGTTCGTTCCCTAAACAAAATTTCGATGATTATTCTTCAGTAAGATTAATAGCATTTTAATAATGTATCCGCTTACATATCGAACGTTCTTTCTAAGGTTCACGGGCAATTTTTAAGTTCCCGCAAGGTTTTTAGGGAAATTTTGTTGATATTCATGAAAACGTATGTGATCTTATATCAGGTTATCATGGAAGCAACCCTGAAACTCAACCAAAGATTCAAAAACGTCATAATCCATCTTAGCCAACATTTTTATTTGAAGTATCAACAAATCTCATTAACATCAAATAAAGAAAACAACTTCATTTTCGAAGAAGTTCCAATCTCTGCTCTTGTGAGGGCACTTCAAGTCTAGGGAGAGAAATTTACTCAGGTAAACATAAGAGTGGATATACAAAAAAAGAGAAAATCATGCAAAAATGAAGGATCCCATACAAATTCAAAATCCAACTATCAACTTATCAACCGTAATTTTACAACAAAGGGCCCTAAACTATCATATAGGAAAGCTTCTCTTTCTGAGATAACATTTCTAGCTGATTGTTAAACGACAAGCGTTATTTTTCTCGCATTGGGATCTACTTTAATCGGCCAATGTTATGCAACTTTTTGGCGAAACTATCCCTCTTGCATCCTGTATTCCTCTCAACTTACAACTTTACGGTACTTCTTGAAAGTTGGAAAAATTTTCCCCGTTAGCTATGGCTTCAATAACCGTCACGTTCTCGAAGTTATATCTTAGTGAAGATGCGAAATGCCGACAAATACACTAACCTGTGCTTTATTCGGAAAAATGGGCTTGTAATAATGCTCATGATGAAAAAAAAAGTTAATTTTTAAGCGAATGACGTCATCTTGAATTTTTTCGCTTCAATTTTGTCATTACTTTCACAGTAATCTAATACTTCGTAATTTTAGAACAGAAATCGCTTTCCTTCAAAATTCAAAAACTATTTCCAGAAATCGCTTTCCTTCAAAATTCAAAAACTATTTCCGCCTGAGGTACTAATACTTCTGGTTATCACTTCCTCACCTTTCTTCAGGTAACCTTCTGCAACTATAACTGCTCCAACAAGCAAAACGTCAACTCCATCCACTTCCGCCCTTCTGTTGGGAAAGCACTTATTTTTATTATGGCGTGTGAGGCAGGGTGAAAGGTCTATGGAGATGCTGGAAGTATAGTGATAAGGTAATCACTATGCAATTAATAAGGGAATAATCTAATGTCGCTCCCCCCCCCCCTCCCACCTCCCCAGAAGAAAGCGAGATTTATAAAATATGTGTCTCTATATAGATAAATTTTTTAAGAAACATAAAATAAGTAAAAAAAAAAAAAATCGAAAGAGCAACTTTTATCGGCGAGTTGTTTTGATAGCGATTCGTACTCCAAATTGACGGCCTCAAGTTGTCGTGCAGCATTCAGAAGATCACGACGTACTGATGCGAGGATACGCTTTGTCTCAGCCAATCGAACCTCATCACTTCCCAACATCCACGAACACGCCTCATTCTCTCCTGCATCCCTACAAACACAGAAAGTGGCTCGATATAACAATCGAATAACAAATTCTACCAACCCCTCCCACCATCTTTTTGATAGGCCCCCTCTCATTCTAACAGGCGAATTGTACTGCGACGAACCGAACACCTCCAGTTGAATAACAAAAACATGGTGATCTATGAAATAAAAAAAATTAGTCCTCATAGTGTTTCAGGAAAGAGGCAAGAACGTATGCGACAGATCCTCTGAGACAACTAAGATTTGACGACAATGGTTGAGGGAGAGGTCGGAGAAAGGGAGGCACCAGTGATAACACAGATCTGAAGAAAAACGAACATTTACAGATGTAAAATATGACTACAATGACTTTCGGACTATATATTACGAATTTGTCGGAAATTTTCACTCGCCGGAGCCAACAAATGAAGCGAAGCTTCGAAGGTTCCGACCGAAGAACTCCCCTTTCCTATATATAAACGATTGACAGAAAAAGAAAAAAAAAAGACGCACCGGAAAGATAGTGGTCCATGATGTGGATATAATTCTTCGTTGAGAACGCCCGACAATGAGGGTAATGAAAACGCGACAATTACAACAATCACTATGAGCAGAAGAAGTAATTTAAGCACGAATCCACGAAGTCGAATGCCGATAAGGCGAATTCGTTGAGGTCTATCGAATTGAAGTGAAATCACTCTTGAAGCGCCTTCATCACCACCCACACTTAGACGTCGATTCATTAATCGATGCCAGCCTCAGGCGCTCAAATAAAATCACCATTCATATTTTTTTCACGAAAAATAAGCTCTATTGGTATTTGCGCGTTTATAAGATGGATTTCTAAAATCTGTAAAAAAATTTTTTAAAAAAAATTCCATAAATATTGACGAAATTCTTGATAACAAATATATTTAATTTCAACATGAAGTGATAAGAATAAAAAATTATTCACAATGAATGCTATGCTGGATATAGCTAAAATAGTAAATAAATATCAATAAAATAGCAGAGCTTTAATTATTTTAGACAGTTAATCTCGAATTTTCATAATTAGCGCGATTAATTCATAAAGAGATATGAAGTGTCCACTAAAAGGATATCGATATACATCCCAAAAAAAAATGCATATTCTGCGAGCTATTAATAAATACTCAAGTTGTTTTTCTAAGATAAAATCAAGAGGAATTTTAGAATATTTACTATGAGCTAAAAAATGAGAATAAATTAGACCATGGTCCGATTTAATTCACAGGTGTGAAAAACGGCTAACCACAAAGATACGCACACAGCGCCAACACCATATACAGCCACATCAACATTGTCCTAGAAAAAACCCGCACAATTACAACGAAGCTATGCACACCGTCTGCCAACAGCGAACCAATTCTCCACAAACGGGTACGCAGCACTACCGTAGCCTGCACTTCGTCTAAGTCGTTGCCCGATCGTGCAATGATGCATCCAGAAAATCCCAACATTTGCGATATGAGCATGGAATTTTTTCCACTTTTCGTCTTTGGATGCCAAATTATAGCACTGTGCAAAGTTTCAGGATAATGAAAGCATTGGATGTGATGCATTCTGCTTCTATGCAATCTAGTAAAGTGCAAGCGCGATACCTGGAAGAACGAATACGCCGGAATATCTTGTCTATTTCAGATGCCAAGTTTGGAATCGCTAAGAGGGGTATCGAAGAACGTGCATATACACTGCACCAGAATAGCATTTGAAAACATTTTTCCATCGCTTAAGTGTGGAATGAACCTTCCTATTAACAGGTGATGCTATTATACCAAACATTATTATGGGAGGGTGGAGGGAGGGGTGGGAGGGTGGGGGGAAGTATAGATGCAGTACTATGCCACAAAATATTTGTGCGATGCTATTAGCTCTCGATGGTGTGGGCAAAGTGATCGAGGTTGTTCAGTTAGTCTTCTGCAGGCCGTAGCAGGGTAGGCTTTCGATGCAATTTTGCTGTGTCGTCAGTGGTACTCACTGCACAAGCTTATCAAAGTTGTTGAACCTGTTCCATATTCATAGGCATATTCGATTCCTTCAAATGCACATCTGTGTAAGGTGCGTTTGATGTAGGTATGAGAACGAGGTGGATGTTTGGTGCCGTAAAAAAACAAACTGCAAATGACCACCTCCCCGTGGATTTTTTTTCCAGACAGCCTTATCATATCCGATATGTGAATGGCCAAAAATGAATTGGGGGCTATTTGGGTACACTCACTATACGGTAAGTCCCTGTATCGTACTTAGTTTGGAGATTATGGTGGCGAGCGACAGTTTACAACAGAGTGGATAGTTTTTATGCACTACACGGTAACGATGTATTTGAAACTATTCAAATCATTATCAATCGTTGCGCGTAATTTCGTGGCCATCAGAATACAATTAAGTCAATTTCCTGGAGTTTGCGGTATTTAAGAGATTCGTTGTTGTTCTCTCCATGAAAGTTTCTTCCCCTAAAAAGTGACTCTTCCTGAAAATCTCTAAAATTTACAGCTGAAGAACCAATTAGGGATATAGAACGCCTCCATAAAATTTGTATCATGAGTGAAACTTAATTTTTCCATTTTGAAGGTATAGCAACTGAAGGTTGAGAAAAGTCTATAAATCCAACAAAGGGTCCCGAATATTATCACCGCCACTTCCAGAATTCTTGCACAATAATCTCGAACCATAAAATGGTCCGATGATAACGCGATGGCAATCTTTTTTCTTATTAGACTTGAGGTGCAATGAACGATACGGACACCTTTTCAACAATTGCCATTCAGAGTTTATTTTGAGCAAATTTGCTTCCAATAAAAAATGAGAAGAGATAAAAGCCATACGCCCTTCCTGAAATCTTAGCGTCATAGGGGTCCTAGCCTGAAATTCACCTAACGAAACTCCAATAGTTTCCGATCATAGAGTTATAATATGATGTTTTAAAAAAATTCTGTAGTTAGCCGAGGTCGCTGTAGAGTATCCTCGAACCGTGCAAATACCCTTGCAAAAAAAGTATTTCTTCAAAGTACGTCCAATCTATGAACTTTCCATAAGCCTAAAGCATTAGCAAAAATTCTTGCTCCCCTCCCCTTCTCCCTTCTCAAAGCTATGCTTGCAATCATTTATTGAAGCCATGACTAAAATAATGGTGAATCATCTTTAAGAAGATTCGTTAATTGAATTACTGTTTATTAATTATTTATATGAAATTAAATGTTATAATAAATTATACTCCAGTAATGTGATAAATTAAATTACCATTGAATTTAGTAAAACAAGTTAGTAGTTATTTAATTCGTAAATTCAACGTTATTGCTCGCTAATTATACAAAAATTTAGACACCATTAATGGAATTTTTGAAGCCAATTCAGAGTTATAAAAAAAAAAACCAAAACATCGAACAACAATTAATATCGAGCAACATATATAATGGACGTGGAAATCTATCATGAATGCAATAGCACTCGGCCAACTTAAAAATAAAATCAATATTTCAGCATTACTCAACAAAAAAAAAGAAGAAAACGAAATTATTTCGAATGTAATATTTCGGCTGCAATCACGTCGATCATCTCATCAATGATGATCATTATGTGGCCAATTCATACAAATATCTTCCCTATAATCTACCAATAATTTACGTCCGACGCTAGCAGAAAAAAAACGAATCGGAAATACCGCCGATGGATATATTGATTCGATCGATCAATATTGATTCGATCGATCAATCAAAGGCTAAAAATCAATCAATCAATAAACGAAGAGATTCATCATTTTATATGGGGCATATTGATTTCTTTTTTTTTCAATACTTATGAGGTGTTTTGTTGACAAATAACGGATGTGCCACGATGGGGGCGTAATATTTTCTCTTACTTTATGCCATAGTCGACTCCACGCGCTCACCGTACCAAGCTCTTTCTCAAATTGTTAACGTTTCTAACTGATCTGACCATTCACAAGAGTCTCTTCAAAAGATTACAAGTAAATCATATAAAAACATATAAATATTATAACAAATAATTCTATAAAAATATTCAAAAACAATTATAATAAATAATAAAATATATACAAAATATAATAAAAGTATCTTATGAGAAAAAAAATTCATAAAAAATTTCTCCAACATTCGTTTAAAAGAAATATTGTCATTGCCTCCCTCTTATGAAGGACATTCTTACAGTCTTTTCAAACACTTCATAACAATTACAAATTGAATAGTGTACTTTACAGCTTTCAGCTCAAACTTGTCCCATTATAGAATCTCCTATCGCAAATAGTCGTTTATGAGTGAAAAACCTTTTCGTTTTTATGAATCGTTTTTGTCTTCATTACTACTTCGATTTTTTTCATATCTTATTCACTCTATTATTTCAATTTTTCTATTCCATCTTTTTTTTATTCTATTCCATCTATTCTATACTCTTTTTCCATTCCATCCATTCATATAAAAACCTTCGATTTCCATATTATTTATTATTTACTCTATTAAAGTTTTTTATTATTTCGCTAATTAATTTCTATTCATATATAAAGTTTCATTATTTCATAATTTATTTTGTATAATATATTTGGAATATTTATGATGAAAAGTTTTGCAATAATTGTATTTTAAATATAAAGTTTCCTTTCTTTTTTGCTTTTTTACTGTTTTCTTTATTCATTCAAGAATAATGACTTTACTATTGCCAATGAGAAAATTCTAAATTTTTCCTCACTATATTTTGCTCCACGGTCGTTGGATCCGTTACTCGCTGTCACATCCACAATTCTCTACTAAGCCAATCATGTAACCCCCCCCCTTAACCCCCACAATCATCTAGTGAGCCAATAATGTTTCTCCTACTTGCGCTTTAATTCATAATGCATTTATTGAAGACGTATGGGGAATATGACGTTGCTCCTTCCTGCAAAACGATCAATCGAAACAATATATTCACTTCTCATCAATCAAATAAAATCAAATTTACTTTATTTTATCTTTTCTTTATTGTTTTTAATGAAAATATTCTCACAGCATATAACATCTGATCGAAAATTTATAATTTGAATGCTGAACGGAGAGGGAAAATCAATGAGGGAAAATTGCAGAATCAACAACTACCATATTGCTTGACTATCGTGTATGTTTTGTTCATTAATATCAAAACGACAATGAACATAAATGTCTATGTTTGGAACCGTTCAAAAATGCATTAGAAATGACTGCAAAATCTCTTTCTATTCCTCTTTCTATCTGTACCTCTATCTTCAACTCTCTCTCTCCTTCTCTCTCTCCCTCTCTCTCTCCCTCTCTCCCTCCCTCTCTCTCCCTCTCTCTCCCCCTCTCTCTCTCCCTCGCTTTATGGAAGATAGCTCCATGATTCCATGGATATACATAATGATACATCGATGAGTTAGCATTGTGCACGAGCTCTTGATGATAAAAACATTCGCACGGTCATGAATGCGTAAGTATGTGTACATGAAACACTAAAGGTCTCCAGTAGTTCGCAAAAGTAGGTGGTGCTCAGGGTGCTTTGCCTTTGCTATTTTCAACGAAATCTTGAACTTCAAGTCTTTATAAACTGGGAGTGCTTTCAAGGGATCGAGCCATAAAGCGTTTTCCCCTTTTCTAATACGAAATTACAAATGAAAAATTTGGCATTTCGCGCTTTTCCTCGCGCTGATATATTTGAAGAACTTCTAATAATTAGTGAACATCTGCTTACTTAAAAATTCTTTCTAAATGTTGATAAAAATAAGATTAAAGAGAACTTAACAAGTTTCTTTTAAAAGAACGGATGAAACTTAAACGAAGAACAATGAATGAGGTAGGTAAGATGCAAAATTTTTCACTTTTAGGACGATCGATTTCGAAGTTCTGCTCGTATTTGATCACCTAAGAAACACAACGATATTTCTAGTTCGAATTAAAGGAGATCGGCCGTTTCTCTTTCTCCACCCCAAAGGGTAGCGTTCATTTCCATTTAGGCATCCACCCCCTTCTTCGTCCCTTGCTTATTTCAGGCAAGATTCAGTTTTGGGTAAATACCACCATTCAGAGGCTTTGTGAAAGCCTTAACTTTGAGAATCATTGGTAATTTTTGGGAACTTCTGAAAGCTTTCCAATCATGAGTTGTTCGTTTCTGGTAATTCTTAGCTGCAAAATATAAAAGTAAAAAAAAGCATTACTTTGGATGATCAAATATTGAAAAAGTGAATATTGAAGATTCTATAGAAAGCGTCGAGATCCTCATGATTGTCTTATTTGAAAAATTCAAACCTCGGAGACTGAACTCATTTTTGCCGAAAAACTTACTCAGTAATGGAGATTTATTTCAAGAGGGGGTTTTACTTCTTACAGTACTGTACCAATAATCGGATCATTTCAGAACGACTCAAGGGGTCAAAATTAGAGGGGGAGAGTTGAGGGAGAGAGAGGGGGTCTCTGGAGGGAGATCTGACGTAAATTCTGAGCAAAAGCAATTCAATGTTATTTGCATTATTCGGATGCATTTTTGCATGTTCCGCATTGAATTGGATTATCGCATATTATTTTTAATTGCATATTGAAAATGCGCTCTCGATCGTTGATATATTTAACAATAGGTAGGTGAATCAAATTATGAGCATTTTCGCGTGATTGGCGACCATTATTGCTTGGACAAGCGAACGAAGTAGACCTGTAGATCTAAATTTCAGGAGCCTGAATAGAACAACGGGAATTTTTCCCCGCCCTAAAATATAAAATATAGACCAATAATTATTTCCCAACTGTGTAAACTGGAATTAAAAATTGCTTAAATTCAGTTCACTTTGTTCAACGTGTCGAATGCAATTGCAGCAGGTGAATATGAGCTGGATCCATAAAAAGTTACCCACTAAAGTTCCATTTCATTCGAATTTGAATGCTTTTAGGGTTCCTTGAATAAATATAAGTTCTAGTAATTGAGTAATTTCAGTCACTTTCACTCTTCCAATGCAATGAAATTTTCATTGTTGCACTCAACAATAAATCAATAAAGAATACTAGATATTGAAATAATTTTCACTTTTTATAAGTGCTGCATGAGGTGCTTTTTAAATAAGTCTAAAGTTGATGAT
Source organism: Baylisascaris schroederi (assembly GCA_006503575.1). Lineage (NCBI taxonomy): Eukaryota > Metazoa > Nematoda > Chromadorea > Rhabditida > Ascarididae > Baylisascaris > Baylisascaris schroederi. The sequence goes on from QEWY01001940.1 coordinate 1,033,502, forward strand.
TGATCAATTTTCAGAATTCTCGAAAATTTGTCATCAAAAAAAATCTTTTTTTGCAATCGTATTTTGAATTTTCCATTATCAATTGGGAAACTTGGGGTTTGGCTTAAATTCAAATTTGATTAATTATGAAAATTTAAATTTTAATAACTGCCTCATTTGAACATCAAAGATTATAGCATATTTATTAGGTGATAAGCAGAAATTCAACGAAATGATCGTGAATTCCACATTATTATTCATCAGTGCTATCAATATTCAGAAATTGCAAAATTTCTTATAATCGAAATTATTTATGATTTCATTCATTCGATCATATAGCATTGAATCTTTTCAGAAAGTGCAAGGACAAATGCAAAAAAAAAAAAGATTTTTCTTTACAATAGAGAATGAGTTTTCATACTTCCGCACTTTTACGCACTTATATTACTTGCTGAATCTATTGAAATTCGATCATGACGTCCTTGAAAGCAATCCCCCCTCCTCCTCTCTCTTCCGATTCGTTGTCCTCCACAAATATTCGAAATGAAGAAACAATTACCTACGCATATAACTCATGAAATTTTCAGTTGATTTCGCATAAAGTCAAATAAAATAATAAATTTAATCACGATATCTATAGGAGGGAAGGTAAGCGGCAGAGAAGGGAGAACGAAGAGGAGAAAGTAGGTGAAGGAATCATCCCAATGATAGCACCTGTGTTGTCGATCAATGTGAACAAATAGAAAATAAGCATATATATTTTCAAAGCTTATTTTATTAGTTTAGTGCAAAAGCATTTTTCCTATTGTTTAGACTTTTGCAGAGGATTTTCTATGAGAATCGTAAAGGAAATCTAAGCGGAAATATTGGATCAACTTCGCTCATAATTCATACGATTTTATATGTTTTGCAAATCTAAGCAGTGAGATTATTATGTCTATGCGCGCATTTTAAGTCGGTGCGTGTCTGTTAATCGATGCGATAATTTCAACAAGACAACAACTCGAGCTAAAGTTACGGAACTCGGCGAGTAAATTGTACACCTCAGGTTGCTATCCAATATGAAGGCATCAGGATGTTGTCCTGACGTTTTACCGCAGAATGATATAAATCCCAATGATAGCACCTGTGTTGTCGATCAATGTGAACAAATAGAAAATAAGCATATATATTTTCAAAGCTTATTTTATTAGTTTAGTGCAAAAGCATTTTTCCTATTGTTTAGACTTTTGCAGAGGATTTTCTATGAGAATCGTAAAGGAAATCTAAGCGGAAATATTGGATCAACTTCGCTCATAATTCATACGATTTTATATGTTTTGCAAATCTAAGCAGTGAGATTATTATGTCTATGCGCGCATTTTAAGTCGGTGCGTGTCTGTTAATCGATGCGATAATTTCAACAAGACAACAAGACAACTCGAGCTAAAGTTACGGAACTCGGCGAATAAATTGTATACCTCAGGGATGTTGTCCTGACGTTTTACCGCAGAATGATATACCATATAAATAATCAAATTGACTTGTTGACTTTGATAGAAGTTTATTATCATCTAATATTGTGAAATGATTTCTGGTGGTTTTTTGCTAGCCCAGTTTGCTTTTGCTTTTTTTACAACCGTTCGAGTTCGGAAAATCTTCGTAGTCGGAACATTTAAAATGTAGATGCATTATTCATTTTTTTCCTGAAAATTTAACTAAATTAATTGATTTATTGAATGAAAATGCAAAAAACACGTACCGTGCTAGTTCCTCTGGCGCGTTTTCCCGTTTGTTTTTCATTGACCTTGCTTTATTGAATTTTATTTTTGTTAATTAAAAAATTTCGTTGATAACCGATACTATGAAATGCATCTAGAGAATGAAATAAATTTTTTCGATTTAAGAGGGATTCAAGAGCTAACTCGAAAGTGTTCTTTCAAGTGAGATAGATCAACGGTCCGCTTGCATGAGCCTCAAAATCTCCCATCATTTCTTATGTTGACAAGACTTTCATATTGGTTCCTCCATTGTGAATTCTAGAATCCTCCCCTCTCCTCCCCCCCCTCTCCACCTCCCAATCCCGTCCGTTGGTCCATTAATACTGGTAATGATACCATTAGTGCAATATTTAAATCAGAATGAAATAAAGTAGGTAGCATTATGGCAATAAATATACGCAATAAGTATATAAAGGGAATGGATGCGTTAATTGTAGCCGTATTAAAATTAAATTACGTTGCGCTAAATTGAATGCTATCCACACATTAGTTTTACTTCATCAACACTCAAGTGGTCAATCAACTGAAGTGTCATATGTAATTAAGTGCTTAACGAACCGGGATGTACGCATATGCTAATTAACTGATTGGAGATTTGCCAAGAAACACAATATCCTAAATTGTAGTCGTAGTGGTGATGCCTCTAACAACAGCTAATGGCATGAGTCGTCTGCTTTGAACGTGTCAAATTACATTGGCAATTGTGGAGAACACTCTAAAAATCTGTAAAAAAAATCGAAATAGAAATGAAATTAATGAATTGAATAGAAGAAAATGTTTAGAAATAAAAAATTAAATAATCTTTTAGAAGAAATCGTTAACTTTGCAAATAGATATAACTTATTCATTTTATTATCTTTAATAAAATATTCGCAATATTCGAGTAATGAAATATTAAGAGGATATATTTTCTGCTAAAATTAATAACGATAATCGAATAATTATGAATGAAAAAAAAAAGATTGCTGATTAATAAATTTATTAAATATTATGAATTTATTATGGACGATATATTATTAACATTTATATTTGTCAATTTTTAATATGTTTTTTTAAATCAATATTTATCAATTATTTATCAATCAATTATCGATTTTTCAATTATCATTATCAAACGATTTATCAAAGAGAATCAACTCATAATTTATTCTTAATAAAGATTTGAATTTTGTAAGGTTTATTTCTTTTTTTTACTCAAAGAAAATTCATAGAAATTTCATTGCTTTTTGCTATAAATAAACCAATTTTATTGTCTCTTTCAACTCTTTTATAATGATTGCAGATTCATATTATTGAACTTTCGCTGAAACTAGGCAAAAAAAAACCTTTCCATGAACCAAATGGCGCATTTGTCCGAGGCGCTTTTGCTCCGTAGCTTTTTAAGATAGCAATTAGTTAATTATATTTATATACGTGTGCGTCGGTGCTTATGATATTACATGAAGGAATATTATTTATTTCAGATTATTTGGCAGCCTTCACTTCCTACGTGATAATGAGTGAATATAGCAACGATCGCATTGAAAAACGCTCAGTTCGTTTATGCTTACTTTACTTTTTTTTCTCATTGAGCTATTACCTTTCATTAAAACTATTATTGAAACTATTATTATGATCAACAAGTACCATAATAATTGATAAACTTAATCTTTTTTAAATTGTTTCTTTATCGTTTTTATTATTATTTAATTAGTATCAGTTTATTGCTGTAATGCTTTTAAAGAAATATTCCAGTGAAAGACTCGAATTTCATAGGATTTAGGTATCCCAGCTGAGCAGGTAATCAAGAATATCTTCCATGAGTATGACAGGTAAGAATTTAAAGGTAAAAATATCGAATTTCAAATTGGACGAGGAAATATCGAATTCGTTTTAATTATCCCTCGACATTTACGCTTTGCTAGCAATGAATTTGGAATTCGAATCGCACTCTACAAACAATGACCTATTTTGTGACTCTTTTATTACAACATCGAAGGCCAATCTAGCAATTGAATTGTGCATATAAAAACGTCATTGTGAAAGAGTTTCTTTGAAATTCCCGCACAATTTTAAATTAAAATTAATTAAATTAAAACAATTTTTAAAAATTTCAAAAATTGTTACGTCATAAGTAAAAGATTCTTGCATTTGTTGCTTATTGTTATAAGAGTTTCAAGTAATCTCTCCAAAAAGAAAATCAAATTACTTACCAAAAAATGTATTTTTGATGCAATGTTTCCATCTTTACTTATAAGAGACCTATTAGGGTAATCAATACGAAACAATTAAATAAAGCATTATGGCTTTTTTTTTAGATAGAGGAGGGAGTATGTAACAAAACAATGAGTTGGGAAAACGGATGAGTTTAACCCATTTCTTGCACTACCTCCGAAGGGTAAAATGGAAAATTAGGTTAGAAATAGGTTTTCAAATCTTACATTGAAGGAAGAAAATATTCAGACATATTTTAGAGTCGAAATCGAAAAAAAAATCACTGCCCTCTAAAACTTTGGGGATTTTTTTTTTTGGTAATTTCCCGATTATTTCAGGATCAAAATTTTTTATTCTCGGAAATCCTTTCTTTCTCTTCTCTCCCCCTTTCCTTCATCATGTCTTCGTTGCAGTTTGGACGAAAAAACTGAGTAGAATGAAGAAATGCTTCGCAAAGATGCCAAAATATCTAATAACAATAATCGTAGGTTGATTTGGAAAGTGCTCGATGGAATGCTGCAATCGCTGAAATATGTCATGAAAGACGTTCATTGTTGGTCATTTAGTGGGTGCTGAGTGTTGTCGAGGAATTAAATTAGAGAACAGAGTAGTCACTTCGAATGCATCATCACAGCTGTATTCACAACACGAAATAGTTCTGCCAATTCCCTCCCCCCCTCCTCATTCCTTCTTCTTTCTGCTACCCCCCCCCTCCTCATTCCTTCTTCTTTCTGCTACCCCCCCCCCGTCCCCCTCTTCGAATAAGCCTATCGAGTGTGCAATCTAAACTTCTAGTTTATCGGTTCTCGAAATAATTTTTCCTGTTTCATATATCATTAATCGATTTGCTTATATGATCCCTTCCACCCACAGATTACTTAATTTTGAAATCTCTTCTTTTCGAGTTTCTTCTCATAGGTATCTCTGCCATCTATTAGTCTTTTTTGCCGTAAAGTCCTTTCTTCTAGAGTCTCTACTTGTTTAACCGTAAAGTAATGGAAACTTATTCATGATTGAATTTTTTTGGGGGGGAGGGGGGATGGAGAGGGGGAGGGTTAAGGGGACTAGACCTGATTTAAACAATGATGAAATATTAGCTAAACAAATTTCAATTCGGAAATTTCATTTCTATTAATTTTTCTATCCGTAAACAGATATCTATTGCATGAAATCATCTCATCGTTCATTTCCTTTCGATGCTCAGAACGGTCCCTATAATAGCTAATGTTCATCTTATGTAATACCCATAATTCGACGAAGCCACAATCAGATATCGATAAAATGTTGTCGTTTAGTTGCGAGTCCACAGGCAAATTATTCCTGCTTTCGTAGCGGCTCTCTGAACGTTTGTTGTTGCGCTTGATATATTACAGAGAGGGGACACACTGTGGGGTGTTTCAATTTCGAAGCGGAATATGGCTTGAGAGTCGCATACAGGTTCTTATCGTTAAAGAGAACGGATATGGAAAGAGAAAAGGATGGATGGATGGAGAGGGAGAGGATGAGGAGAGGGAGATGGACAGGAGCTTAGAAGTGGCCTATATGCTAGATATTGAATAGTTCGTTGAGAGGATAGCACAAAGAATATGAATGTTGAGTGTTTGAATCGGATTTATGCGCTCGACACACAACACAGCAAGCATTTGGATTGGTGTAGTGAAACATGCAGATGAATGCAGATTGTATATCAGCATGTGGCCGATGCTCATTTGGCGGTCGTGATGCTTTGTTCTCAGATGTCAGCAAGATAGAATTGCTTCGGAATTGGGGCTGTGAATTTCATCGACTGATAATGACTCTATTTGCAAAGTTCAGTTGCACTTAACGGTTCCTTCAGAGTCTTTGCACCTTTAACCTTTTTCCAGTAACAGAGATAGCATATATATATATATATATATATATATATATATATACTCTATTAAATAGACGGAAGTATAAAAATTAGTGCGTAAATAAATATGCGCATAGATTGGCCTTAAGGAGTTCACCGACAATTGGTGAAATTTCTGAGCTTTAAAATCAGCCATAGAATTCTCTGAATCTCATCTACGCTTACTTTTACAGGAGGAAACACCGACACCAAACGAGCAAAATGACTATTCAGAAAGGAAAAGTGAATCGACAAGCGAAGGAATCGAAATGAAAGAACATCCTAAAGAAAAAGTCAAAAATCTGAAGGATGAAAATATTGTTCAAGAAAACGTTGATGAAATTCAAAAAGAGAGAGGAAAAGAAGAGGAACAGCAAGAAAAGGAAATAGTGGATATAAATGAAATCGACAACGAACAAGAGGATAATAGCATTGAAATTAAAGAGGATTATGAGTCAGAGATTGACGAAAACGATGAAATACTTCAAGAGGATGATTCAATTGATCAAAGCGCCGATCACTTCGAGCCCTCTGAATTAACCGACGAAATTCAAGTTGTAGAACAAAGCTTAGTAGATGATAGCGAATTGACAGAATTAAAGCAAGGCGTCGAAGAAAACGATTCTTATAATAGTATGTTTTTCGAATTTCTATTTTATTTATTTATTTTTTTCTTAAATATCGTTACCATGTTTATTCCATCTCTGCAGAAATATAGGTCTTCAAGGGACGGTCTATGTCTGTGCGGTACTCTTTGTCCTCCTATTGGATGCAAACAACTTTGTGGAACCCCGTATTTCATACCTTAAGTTACTGAGTTATACATTCACAGTAATAAAATCTGAAGTGTGGGAGAATTTCACTAAAAAATCAATGAAAAAAATATTACTGAATATCCAATTAAATTTTTTATCGGTGACGAATTTTTCATTGGAATTTGTTTATAGGTGAAAGGACTCTACTTCGGTGTCACATTGCCGCTTTCTGTATGTGTCAATTATCGTAACTTACATGCTACCAAGTAATGTAAATATCGAGCGAAGTTCGATCGATGCGTGAAGAATTGCATGAGGTAGACAGCCAGCTGGCTGGCTGACTGACTGACAGGGTGGCTGGTTGGCTGGCTTGGCTGTGTGCTGTGAGGTTATAGGGCTATGAAGTGTATGTATGCCTTACTTGCAAGCTAGGCTATCTGTGTTGTGCTCATGAGGACTAAAGCACGTGGATCGAAAGTGGGTCTGGCTTGTGAAGCACCGCCCCTCCCCCTCTCCCGTTCGTCTCGTCATCGATTCCTTCAACTATTCGCCATCGAAAACGACGACACTAACAACACAACCCATCAAGAGTACACAAAAACATTCGCTTTCACGGTATGCTATGTCCATCGTGATCGAGTTCTTAGCTTCACCTCTCACCCCTCTCTCTCTTCCTTTTTGTTCCGCTTTGTTTTGCTTCTTTTTAGCGTTAGATTTTCGTATTTATTGTATAGCTTGAATTGCCCTACAGATTATCATTGCTTATAAAAATAACAGTGATTGACGTTTTTAAATGTAATTAATGTTTGATTTATCAATTGCTTGATTTGAAGAACTTATATATTTAATTTAAATTAAAAGAAATTCAATTAGAAATTCAATTAAACATGTTGAATTCTTTCCTGTAGATTGCATAATCAAATAGGTTGTTGCATTCTTAAATTGCATTTTTTTAATGTTGTGTTCTTTCTCGTATAAATTTTTATTATTTACCTTTAAATTCGTATTTTCTTTGAGTTCATTTCTACGATTATTTTCTTACAACATCTGCCTGTGTGTTTGTTTGTCTATCTCAGTTCGAAAACCAATGAAGTTCATTTAATGAAATTCGATGCAAATATTGCCCATCTTAGATTATCTTCTAGATGAATCCGTCGTTCAATTTTGAATGAAACTGTAGACATTGAATGGTTCCTAGAAATTGTATAAATTTCAACTCCTTTGGTTTCTTATTTCATGTTGGTCGAATTACGAATAGAGAATTCGTTAAAGGTGGTTTGCTTGAGTTGTCGGATCGGGTAAGATCTAAATGTTTTGTTCTGTATGTTCCATTGTTCGTTGAAATTTCACGAAACGGATAGGTTTAATAAGTAGAATGCAAAAAGCGCATATCATGCCTTCCATTCTTTTGACTTGCTTGTCTATTTGCTTTTTTTTAGACAAGAAACTTTTATGCGCAAGCTTTTATCACTGATTAAAATTATCATCACGAATCGTACCTCTATTATTACAAAACGCATCTTCTTAGGAAATTCATTACTGCTATTCCACAATTTTTATAGGAATGCAAATATGTAGATAAATATGTTTGGAAATAAGCTGAAAAAGCGTGGTTGTATGTGCTGTAGTTGCGTCTGAATTTAATTACAGACACTGCCTAGTTACCGTAGTTTTCACATCATATCATCGTATATGGAAATGTGAAGATGCTTATAACATCTCTTAAGGCAAATACAGACAGTAATGACGCGACCATGTGATTTCAAACTTATTGTGATTCCTTTAAAATAACTACCCGCTACCATTTGCCTCCTCCTCCCTCCAATGCATCCTTTCAGTGGGTCATATCTATTTTCATTCATATGTTTCATATTTTTTCGCTCAATATTCACGATGGGAATTTCAGAAATCTTTTAGGTTTTATAGTGCTTTTATATTTCACATATATACATAGGCATTTTAGATTGAGAATGACTGATTTCTTTGCAAATGCAATTGCATTCTTTTTTCTTTTTTTTTTTTTTGCACTTAGCGCANTAGTATTTTAATTGTTTTTTTTCTACTTATTCGCAATGGCACAGTTTTATATGATGCAATTTGGTACATTATAAGTATTATATGAATATATAATAGATCCTGCTATTTTTTTATAAGTTAAGTCTATTTCCATAATATATTGTTGATCCTATTGTTTGAATTCCATTTCCTTATTAGCCATTCAGTTATCCTTAGTTGAATAAATCATGTAGACATATCACATCGAATGCGTAAATTCAATGGTCATCGTCACGGCTATGTAGTAGGATAGTAGGATGGGAAGGAAAGAAGATGGGGAGGAGGGGTGGGAGGGAGGGAAGGGGGGGGGGGGGGATGACGGAGTTCCCTAAAATTCAGTGGGAGTATTTCTAAAGAAACCGTCATAAATTTATACAGCAGAACATAGTTGCAATGTGAATAAATGCATTGAAATCATCATAAGGAAAGTAATTTGTACTCATTTTCACCACAATTTCTCCCTTAAATTACCCGTTAAATTGGTGTTTATCAACGTTGAGCATTATTCATATGCCTATAAATAACTTTAAAAACTTTCCGCAATGTCTATACACTTTATTGTCGTTATGACGATTTCTTTCGTTTATGACGTTTAACGATCATTCAAAATTTTTCCATTCATTCTTATTCCTTTATTTAGGTTGTTCGTAATATTTTTTTTTTTAAAAATCAATATTTATATTTTTCTATTATCGTTTCAGTTAATTTTTCTTAGTGAACGCAATATTCAAATTAGGTGTCAACTATATTTTAAGCAATTTAAAGATGATCAAGAAAGATGCGACCTATATTGCACTCTAAATGTTTTTCTTTAATGGCAATCATATTCATCAAAAATTTTTCCACATTACACAGTCGTTTTTTCTTTTTTTTTTTTCATAACTAAGCCGCTAAGCATCTCAATGATTGCTCTTCGAGTACGACAGCTGTGACTGTTCGTTTGTTTTTCAATTTTTTTTTTGGCTGATCGACATTCCCACCGAGACTAACAAACGTAGATAATAAATCACGTTTTAAGATAGAGTCATGCTAAAGAAAATGTTGTTTTTTTTTCACTTTCAGAGCATCAATCGATAATCAGTGTTGAAAGTGAAGCAATTATGGAGACCGCATCGGAAGATGCCAATAACCTACTTATGCATGTCGAACCACTTCAAAAAACTTCCGATCATCAAGCGAACGATATTCCATATGCAAATTTGGTGGATGATCAACCGATCGATATTCCCTATCAGGAAACAACCGATCAAGAAACATTTAATGGAAAACTGATTGATGATTCGTTTGTGAATAATGGATTTAATGATGATAAAACATCAACGGATATAAATTATTCGAAAATATTAGAACCACCACCAATGGATATCGAACAAAATACCATCAATGATGTACAGGAAGCATTAATTATTATGCCTGAATTCGATCATATCACAACAGAAACAATTGAAGCAAAAAATAACGATAAAACTGTGGAAGTGATTGCTGCCGAATCGGAAGTTAAAATAGAATCGACGAATTCCGAAACGATTGCTGCAACTCTTGAATCAATTGATGCAGTTTCACCGTCCACTAAGAGTACATCTCCGGAGAAGACTGTTGCTGAAAGTTCGACACCTCTGAAGACAACAGCACCCTCTGGAACTACGACGACTCCAAAATCTGCGCCATCTAAAAACACGACAACGTCGCAACAAGTGCGAGCAACAAGAACTACAACTCCGACTCCGGGAACTCCGACATTATCGAAACGGACGACGCAAGTTTCGAAAGAATCATCGATGGCGTATCAGGTGATTTCAATGCTTAACTCTAAAAAATAGCCGAATGCATTGAAATTTCTTAGGAATTCTCGATATAAAGCGACTAAATGTTGACGTATGAAAAGATCGCTAATAGGTAATCGCAGAGATTGTTGATAAATTATAAAAATTGTATGCAAATTTTTTAAGCGTTTTTTCAAGAGATGAAATTTTCTCATTTACTTTCAACAAAGGTGTCTTCGAGCTTTCATTGTCAAATTTCTTGAAGAACGAGAGTATTGCATGTAACATTATAGTAGTGATAACACTGATAACACTGATAATAAAATATTTTTAGAAGTTTTTTGGCAAAAAAAATCGACAATTTTTTTTTAGTTATACTGAAACCGTTTTATATTCAATATTTAAAAATCATATCATGTGAGATTTAGAGTAAAAAGGAGCCACAAAAAACGAAACCACCAACATCGACTCCGACGCCGAAAACATTACCACCTCGATCATCTCGTTCAAACGTTGTTGATGCGTAAGTGATCGCTATATTGCCCGAAAAAATTGCTTCCTCTCATCTCTTAACCTTTCGCCTCATTTCTTCACATATT
>QEWY01001940.1:1044578-1054745 GCA_006503575.1 Baylisascaris schroederi
ATATATGTATATATATATATGTACATTACATATGTATATATATTTGTTCATATTTACATTTATATTTATATTTATTTATTTATCTATTCTTTTGTTCATTTATTTATTTATTAGTTTATCAGTTGACTATTTACTGAAACCGTTTTATATTCAATATTTAAAAATCATATCATGTGAGATTTAGAGTAAAAAGGAGCCACAAAAAACGAAACCACCAACATCGACTCCGACGCCGAAAACATTACCACCTCGATCATCTCGTTCAAACGTTGTTGATGCGTAAGTGATCGCTATATTGCCCGAAAAAATTGCTTCCTCTCATCTCTTAACCTTTCGCCTCATTTCTTCACATATTTCATATCAAAAAAAAAAAGAATTCCCCTCGGGAAATAGTTGGGAAAACGTTTGGGAATGAATATTTAAATAGTAATAACAGTAATACCAATACTAGTAATAGACCAGTATTTATTGCCAAATCACACCCACTAGCAATAGTGAATATGACAGGCATTAAGTATGTTCATTACATCAGTGAAAATTGCGAAATGAAAGAACACGAACAAAACAAAAAAGAATAATAATGAATGAACGAAAGTGCTATAACAACGACGATCAGAAAAACGAGATGTCAAAATGCGTCAGCTTTTCATTTAATCCAATCAGGCATACTGAATATGAAATCTCCTTGAAAGTCTGGATATTGGGGCTGGATATNATATTTATATTTATTTATTTATCTATTCTTTTGTTCATTTATTTATTTATTAGTTTATCAGTTGACTATTTAATTTTTTTTTCAGTATAACCTTTCTCAAGTTATGAAACCGCACCAATTACCTTAAAAATTCAAATATTGATATATTTTAATAGTTAACTCGAAGTTGAACAGGTCTCGCATATTTTTTCTTGTAGAAAGTGCAAACTGTAATTGGGTACCTGTTTATTTGAAGGTATAATGCGAACTTTTTGATTGCCTCCATTATCGGTCTACAAATGCAATAGGAACATGAATGGGAGATTGCCAACATGAGTCTCTCAACTGGTTTTTTCTGTTTATGTGATTAGTATGTATATACATTCAAATAACAACGCACAGTTTGATCTTTATTTTGTTGATAGCTCATAGAGATGAGGAAAAGATGGATGAAGGGAGTGGAGGAGGGGTGGAAGGGATGGGGAGTGAAGAGAAGGAATGAGTAAGTTATGCTTTTGACACCTGATATATTAATCTGAACACTGAAACAATGAACGAAATTATCGATTATTAAAACCACTCGAGAGGTGTCAGTGCTGAAATTGTCTTTCAAATATTTGCTAAAATTAATGAGGAAGAAGAATATAATTTTGAAATTTCTCTACTTTTCAGTGTGAGTGCAAAACACTTATGAGAACAATCGATGAATAGCTTAATGAAAACAACTATCCACAATGTCCCATATTCACATCGAAAATTTTATGTTCAAAACAGCTCGAAATCGCAAATATATAAGTAACTGCTCATATTTTTCTTGGAAGAGATCGCAGAAATTCCCTTTCTCCTCATACCATCCTCCCTCATCCCCACCCCTAAACCTAGTCAAGCGTTGTTTTATTAGTTTTAGATTGTCGTTCTTTTCAAAAGGCTGGAGTGAGCTAGAAAATGAAAGCAGTGCTTTCTGCGCATTTTACAGCTATGGTTGCAAAAGAGCAAACATTACTGCTTATCAAATATGATCGTTTATGATTTTCGTTTTTTTTTGATTTTCACGTACTATCAAGACTAAAGATTATATCATTTTTCAAGCCCACTCCAGACTGAGGAGTATTTCGACAGTTGAAGCATTAAATGGCGTGATTTAGCTAAATATTACTGTAATTAATTAATATTTACAGTATCTTTTCAAAGGACCATAAGTTCACATTACCTATGGTATTCGTCGAAATTTGCAAACCTATAGTATGACGATACTGTAATCAATGAATAACTTGCTTCCACCTAATTTAAAATTATTTTTTAAAAAAATTCTCTTGGAATAAAAAAATCGATTTAATTAAAATTTCCTTTCGAGTATTTTTTCAGGTCTCATAAGAATGAAAGACGACCATTGAGAGAATCTCTGCCATCTAACATGAGGTTCGCTCACATCTCTTCCGCTAATTGCCTCATTATGAGGGCAAGTATTTTACACACTAATAACGCATAAAATTCCCCAACAGTAATAACGTAGGAAGCACTTCACTACTCACTTTTTATAATTTCAAATCTAAGTGGTTATTAAAATGTTTACTTATGCAATGATTTAAAATAAAATTCAGAAAAAAATTTTTTTCTTTTTTTTTGCATTTATGTCAATTGGATTATTACTCAAGCTGATCATCGATTTCAGTCACTTTTTCAACAAAGTTTTCCTTGAATGTAGAGACTAACTGTTGAATATTTTTCAGCTATTTTTCTTTGTATTTTAGGTATATTGGTACTTAGATTACTTCGAGCGTTGGTATGTCTAGAATGTTCGAATAATTAGAAAATGAACTATAGTATGGCTGACTTGCACCTTAGAAAACCACAGAAAATTTTTTTTCCTCTATTAATTAATTTGCAGGTGAATTTATGCTATCAAAAAAATTTTTTTAGGATTTTCCCTTCAAATAAATAATTCAATACCTTTAAGCCTATTTTGCAATTCATAGAGTCAGATTTATCTGGATTAATCTGGATTTTACATTCCTTTGCCATTGTGAATGTTTTACCTCATCAATCACTAACAGCATTGGCTAATATTGCTTGGCACAATTTCACTGAATGAAAAACGAAAACATCCCACACACATTTCTATCGATTTTTTTTTACTCAGCAAACAAATGCAGTCGTAAATAACACGATTGATGATTATATGTTACCTCGTGTTGGCTTGCTTACGATATTAGCCAACAAACAATTGGCAAAGCATACAAAGGCCAATGGCATAATATGTGTTTTTAAGGCGCCTGAACGACCGCTTTCATAAATTACCAATAATTAATAAAATATGAACGGTAATGTATTCAAATCTCAAATGAACCGACCGTTCATTTAAATCCTCGAAAAAAATTTCTTTACCCTGTGCGCCCTATCGTAAGGTTCAACGTTCTATGGTTAGACTAAACACTTCAAGTTTCTTAACTGCAGGTTTAGCTGTCACTAAGTTTAAACTACCGGTAAATCCACACAGAGGTGACGTCATCACAATGCGAAAAAAGATATATAAGCAGAATTTGTGTCTTAAGTGAAGAATTGCCTGGGAACTCAAATGAGAATAAGATGAGCGATTATGAAATTTCCAAACAAATTTTTTTTTTCAATAAATAAATGTTAGAAATGAAGCCCACTAATTCACATAATCAGGGCTATCATAATTTTTGTTACACAAAATATCCTTTAAAAAATGGAAAACATTTTCCATTGTCGTCAATTAGATGCGCTTATGAAGTCGAATTTCGCTCCTAACTTTCATATCTTTTTTAAATTAGTGCGTTCTTTGAGTTCGTTAGTGGATTTTTTGAGATCTTTAGTGGATTTATAGTGGATTAGGGCCGGAGCGAGGAGGTTCTTTGAGATATCTACATTCAAATTTTATCGCTATAGCCTTTCAGTTTATCAGACAAATAGACCGGCAAACACACAAGCATAAATACATAGACACATGACACCAATATAATACGCTTCCTGTGGAAATTTGCATAAATAAACCCTCAACTTCAATAGAACATTTCTTAAGTTCTCACCTTGATGCTAGCAATACCTGTCACAAAGTTTGACTATATCATAATAGCGCTCGTATCTTTATGAAATCGCATAGGTATATATATATATATATATATATATATATATGGTAGTGGGCATAATTGGTTATTTCCTCTGCCGAATGTTTAATATTTCAGTGAGCGAAGTGGGGCCGTTTCACGCAGTAATCAATGTGAGTTCCTTGTGCTTCTTATATGGTTTGCGAGTGCATATTTATTAGTGGCATTCCTTAAAATCAGCATCTATCCATCACAAATAATCCCCTCATTGAGACATTCGAATCCCTATGCAATCCTTAACGAATATTTTCGATTGCTAGTTGAATCTTTGCAAACATTAATCGTATTGCTTTCTAATATTTAATTATCTTTTGAGTACATTTACAATTTATGAACAATAGAAAGAATTCTTATATGTTAATGTAATTTGTTAACGTAAATATCAATCGATCTAAGTCGAAATATATCTTTCTTTGAGTGATCAATCGACTTCCGTTGTGAGAATCTCAAATCTTTCAGTTGAAATATAATCCGCCGAAGTGTTGTATTACCCCTTCCCCTTTCTCTTTCTCTCTCTCCCTTTCATATATATTCTTTTGAAGAGATTTCTAATTTCAGCCGTATCAACCACATCCCCGATGAGTAGCACAACAACAACACCTAAAAAGAGCAATAAATATATGAATGTGCAAAGGTAATTTCCCACTGAAATTTTTACAATCGTTAAGTATACGGAAGGTTGGCATGATTTAACGCTTAATTGGTCTATATTGCTGGCTTATCTATTTTATTTTACTTTGAATATTTTTGTTATATGTAATAATGTTGCTGTTTTTTTCACTCGTGAACAATCAATGATATAGGCTGAACATTTTATAATCGTTTTGAATAAATTGGTCATCAAGTTCGACCAAGTTGGAATTAAAATATCAACTTTAACTAAGCATAATAAACTTAAATTATTTTATTATGGAATTGTTTATAGTAAAATAAATTCGATAACCGATCATAAACCATCGGGTGGCAATGTGAAAATCTTCTCACAGAAGCAATCCTATGATGTGACGTCACGAATCGGTTCACTCGCTAATGCGAATCGCACCCCAGGTTGTTTCTATCCCTCTTAATGTTTCTTTCTAAACATTTATCGATATGAATGAAAAAATGTAGAATCAGAATATTACTACGGTGGAAAATGCAAATTCAGCGACACACTCGGAAATATATTCATAAATGAGTTAGATAGCCTTCAGCTATCTTTTTGTAAAATTAATAATTTGATGGATAAATGTCCCAAATATATAGATTGTTAGTACTCTATGAAATATATGTAAGTAAAATGGCCTTCTAGAGGGAGTAAATGGGGGACGCTTTCAGTTTTTGTTTACTTCTCAGCTGTAAAGAATCACTTCTCGTATATGTTTACTGAAAATCTCAAAACTGAAAAAAAATACTTTTTTAATTCCTTCGAGTTATACATTCGTTTCAATAGTCACTATTTTATTAGACAAACTTTAGCCACCTAAAAGCAATCGAATATTACGGTTCATATGTTTTATAAGATTTTGAAACAATAATAGAAATTCTCAACTATGAAGATTGAAACATATTGTTATGTGCAGATTGAAACAGCGGGAAGTACTTATGTTTACCGAATTCTTTTCAATATTATTACTCCTGTGGGCATCGTTTAATTTCACTTTCTTTAATTTTCGAAAGAAAACTGTTGTTGGCATGTCGATATAGTTGAGAGCTTGATGACATATACGGTCTCATCTGTGAAAAATAATACATATAAATATTCTCAGTAGCATAAAGTTGGATTTTTGTTTATCATAGAGTAGAGTATAAACAAATTTTTTTAATTAATACCTCTCCGTTAAGGGTTTTAACATAAATTCTGTTAGTTTTACTTAAAACATTCGAAATAAGAGAGTGGTGAACGAGAAAAAAATAGGAAAAAAGCAGAAAATAAGCCAATAGAATTTGAAAAAAAAAAGCTCGCAAAGAACGACAATCTACATGTAAACATATGTTTCATTTCAGTTAATTTATCACTCTTCGTAACAACTTTTTAATGCAAATAGAATGAGAAAAAAATTTTGAAAAATGTCACAACAAAAAATTCTGCAAGCATATGGAAATTTTAGATAAATACCTTAATATATATCTCTGATTCAATGCTTTTGTATCACTTTTTTTAAAATTTTTTAAGACGTTTCTTAACACAAGAATATAGCGATCTAAAATTGTTTCCAAAATTCGTATAGCCGCATAGCAATGTTTGCTGTCGTATATATGAGCTTGTAATGTGCGCATATTTGTGATTGGGAGATTTGCTTTTTCCGCTTTTAAAGAAGAATCATTCACATTGAAAATTATATGCGCCTATTTTATTGAACGCAGCGAAAGAAACAATATTGAGCCTAGGAAAGAGAAATAATTCGATGTCGGGAGTGGAAAATTGTTTGGGTCAATGAATCTTTTTTTTCTTAAAGTTGTTACTACCATATTGATGTTTTGTATAATTTTATGAAGCTAAACAAAGAAAAAAAACATGTTTTCATTCAATGAGGAGTTTAATTTATAACAATATTTAAATTGTACAACTGAGTTAATTTGACCAATATGACGAAAATTGGCAAATTGATCAGTATTGGCCAAAATTGGCAGAAATCGGCCAATAATACTCCGGAGAAAAATGAGCTGCACGATTCAATTGATTTAATAAGCATTTTACATAAACATTAATTTCGAGGAGGTTAACAAATTTCAAATGCTTAAACAGCTTTTTTTTTCCTAATTATTATAATCAATTCATATCTGTTGTTGCAAATTTGTTTGCATATAAGTTAATTTCATGTCTATATAAGTTAATTTCCTATTTTTAGTATAGCTTATTGTTTATTCTAAGTATAGCTTATTCTAAGTAATATTGGTGAAAAGAAATATATTTATAAAAGGTTTTCTTTCTTTATGCAAATCTTTAAAATAGCGCTTTTCCCCTTATCGTCTTAACAGAAGATTTATAAAGAGCACTTATGATTAGATAGTAACCCCATAGGTTCACTTTAGAACTAAAATCACTATTTGCTATTTTTCAATGACGTCATTTTTATATTGATTTTTATTTTCGAGTTCACATTATCTCGAATATGAGGAAGACATTAAACATTGATTGATCGCATTGTTATTCGTGTATGCCTCACTAGAGTTATTTATGTAGATGAATGAGAAACAAAAAAACTATAACTAAGAAAGAGCGGTTAAGTAATTAAGCTGTATAGAGTTTTTATATAGATGATAAGGATGCATAGAATTTTTTTTTTGCATGGGTGATAAAAATATATGAATGATAAGAATGTATGGAATTTTTGCACGGATTAAATATTCCATAATGAATTTATATTTTTTTATATGTACTGAATCTATGAGAAAGAGCATGTATAACGATTCCCAATTTTATGCTGATAGAAATGAAGTGAAGCTAATGCAGGATTATTGCGGTATTTGCGTTTTCACATATTTGCTTCCTATGCGAGAAGCGGCGCTTGCACAATTCCACTAAGCAAACGTGCACCTTTTAGTGCTTTTATAAGCACCATAAATCGATTGATGCTCAGCACGACAACTAAAGGGAACTAGCAATTTGAAATTCGTATGAATATTCATTGTTAAGAGTAGAATAACGCTTATTTCAAGTTCTTATATATATTAACAGCATTCTTTAAGAGATTATAGAACACTCTAATAGATATGCAAATTTCTTTCAAAAGATTAGATAGCACTCTTAAACTCTCAACTTTTAACGGTCTATAAGTGTTTCTTTAACGTATTGATGGTTCAAGAACTCGGGCGGCGCTGGTTTTTTGAGGTGGAGGTTAAGACGAATGGGGAGACGAATTGTTTGCTTTGTGGCTAATATAGAATAGTCAGTTCATGCATGTATCAATTTCCCTATCACATTATATATAAGGGGCTCGGCTAGGGAGAAGACTATTGCTTCACCCTTCTAAAAATGTTTTAATTCATAAAAACTCGAAAAGTTAGAAGTTGACGTTAGAAGTTTCAGTCGACTGTCGTCGATTCTCCTACTATTCAATCTGGCCACACTTGAAATATTTAAAACGTTTCCTTCCTATGCGCATTTCTTTGTTCGTCCCCTCTATCTTACCACTTTCTCCGCTAACCCTTCCTATCTCCATTTAGTTAATCCTCATAATTAAAATTGCTTCTCTGAAGTAATTGCTCCTACGAAAAAAACCCTCTACAGCTGCAACATTATATACCGCACCTATCTATATGATGAAAAGACTCCTTGCAGAAAAGTTTAATATAACGAAAAAGTTTTATTAAGCGAAAAAAAAAATTGATATAACAAAAATATGAAAGTCAGTCTAGAAACAATAAATTGAAGTTAAGGCGGTGGTCATGTGGTAATCGAAAATCGAAGAACCGATTTTAGTTCGAATGCTAAACCTCGAATCGACTCTCGAAATGAACATAAACGATCACAATCCGCCAAAAAGGTTCATTAATGTCCACCTATTATAATATTCCACATCGGTAATATGTTTGTATATAGCTTATCGTAGTAATTCAATGCAATGAAAGTTACAGTAATAGTTGAATTAAAACCACATCGTCACTATATTCTTGCTACTGTAACTAAAATCCTGCCTTAGGGTAAACAGTAATTCGCATTTTGGATTACTGTATTGGTTATTCGAGTATTGATTTCATTACGTCTTAGTGATATTACGTAAACGATAAGCAATCAAGTCGGTGATTTTCTGAGTGACTCTGAACCGATATTTCTTTTTTACAAAACTCTTCGACTATCAATAAATTTGATGGGCTGTGAAATATATAAATTTGCAGCCTTTGAGGGGCTGCAATTTAGAATGGGCTGTGAAATATACAAATTTGCAGCCTCTGAGGAGCTGCAATTTAGAATATACCTTTAAAGAGTAAGTTATATGCAAATTATATAGTTTTGGGTTTTTAAGAACCATTTATCATAGCGCGTTATATGGTGAAATTCCTAACCTGAATTCAATCCGGATAGTGCTATTTTTACTATTCTAATCGAACCGAATTGAATTTACGATGCAGTATGTTTTTTCTAAATCATTTCATGCCTATAATATTGTCAAATTTTTAGATTCAAACGCAAAAATTGGAGTGGAAAGCGCAATCAAAGATTGGTTCTCTTGATAACGTAACGCATAGACCACCTGGAGGTAATGTAAAGGTATGCGGAAAATTTACACCTTCGTTGCCTAACGTTTTTTAATGTATTATCGCATATTTTCTGCAATTGGAAAGTCCAATTTTCGAAATATTTTTCAAAATTTTTATCTTTTTTATTCTCATTTCACTTATATCTCTGAGTGATTGTTATCTTTTCTCTTTCGACTCTTTGCGGTGTTCTTTCCGCCTATTCGAATCTATATAAAAGTGCCCAAGTTGTTATTTGCATAATTATATCTCTCTGCATAGAATCTGAAAACCTTTGTTTTCGTTTTTATAACTTATTAATTATATACCAGAATATGAGCTTCATCACAATCTATATCTTCAGAAAAATTTGCTGTAGCCCGTATACAATTTTTTGAGTTTATTTCTTCGATATAATAATTTTTAATTGAATATGTATAATAATTGAATTGAATTGAATAATTTAATATATATAATAATTGCCACCAAATATTTCCTTCCTTCACCATCAACAATTTTTTCCCACTTTTTGCAATTTTTTCCCCATTTTACATAAAAATTTTTGTAGATTTTTTCTGCAAAACTAGAATGGAAAGCTGAAAGCAAAGTTGGATCAACCGATAATATAAAACATAAACCTGCCGGTGGTGATATTAAGGTTTGTGTCTTTCTACTTTATTTGTAGATGTAAAGTTATTTACCTATTTATAGATTATTTGGGATGCGGGATTTTCGCAGCTTAGTATTGAGTGTATTTATTTGCTTATGTGATGCTTACTGCCTTAAATAATAAAACCGATCGATAAAATATCGCTTCAATATCACTTCGCCTATCCACTTACCTCATTTTATATTGAATAAAATTCCCTATCAATTCATTTATGTTCGTTTATTTCGATCCTTTCCCATCTATGAGGGGATGATATTTGTTGCATTAATTTGCACCACTGCTAAGTACATTGTATAGATGATTTTTTTTATACCGTATGCACATAAATATAACCACCAATGAATTTTGTGATTCTTTTTATTGTGTTTATGCACAATTTTTTTTTCATTTTATTTAGCGATCTGCTTTCGTTATCGTATTGGTTTCGTGATAATATTTCAAGAAAACAAATTTAAAATCTCGAATCCATTGCCTCGAGACTTCGATATTTCAGTTCATCACTGAGAGAAAGACAG
>QEWY01001940.1:1055176-1090217 GCA_006503575.1 Baylisascaris schroederi
CCCCCCTCCCCCCATCTCTTTTCTTGAATGTATAGCATTCCTCGAGGATTGAATTTCAGGTTTCATGGTCAATTAATATAGTCTCAGGTTGATAGTGAAACGTCAGTCGATTCGAATTAATCGTTTGTCAAATTTTTTTTCACATTTTGCAGATATTCAGCGAAAAATTAAATGTGAGCTCCGTGAAGAGTAAAGTCGGTTCGTTGGAGAACGCGAATCATATGCCGGGTGGAGGCAATGTTAACGTGCGATATCGTTTTCTCTAGAATGAATCTCTCTTTTCTTTCACTAATTGAATTTTTTTTTTCAGTAAATTCATCCTTTTTTCCGGGTGGAAAATTCTTTTCCTTCAAAGAATTTAACCCCACTCATACATATAAAATGATCTCAATAAGCTATTTATTTATACCTTAGTAAAAAATATTCATTATCAATGGTATCAGATTGTTCGAGATGGAACGAGAGGAAATTTTTTAGAAATTAGTAAAAAAATGATAAGAATTTCCGCTATTTAAAATTGTATTAAAATTTTTTTCATCTTCCTCCAAGAATATTCATGCTTCAATTGTGCATTTTTCTTCATTCTATATAAGTTTTCTATGTCACTTTCTTCGTTATTGTTTTTAATTGTTTATTTTCGCTTGCTATTTATGAATTCGCAATTCAAATCGACGATGCTTATTTTTGAGGAAAGCAATTTTTTCAATTTTTTTTTCTTTGCATGAAAACTTCTCTTTTTCTAGGAAAAAGTATATTTTAAACAACTTTTAATCGATTGATATTTTTATAAATTTGAATTTATAAAAGTCATTCTTCTTTTTTTGGCTAAAAATTTTTATCTGTTCTCGGTATCGTTTGAGTGTTTATAAAATCAAAAACATTAAAAAATTTTCGTAATTGATGTATTTTCTTGTTGTTTTTATGAATTCTTTTTTATTTTCAATTCACCTGTTTTCGGTTTCAGAATTTAAAGGAATGATAATTTAGAAAATGACTTTTAAAATCAAATTTAGATTACTTGAATTTAGATAACATTAATATTGATAAGTCAAAACATTATAATTTTTTACATCTTGTATTCTTCCTTAGCAATCGAATTGAACATTTTCAATAGAAAACATTCGATTGAATTTATTCGAATTTTATCGATTATTTCTTGGAAAATCTAAAATTCTTTTATAAAATTTCAATAATTCTATTTTTAGATAGACGATTATCGAGTTGACGTGTCAAAAAGTGCCCGAGGACGAGTGGCTTCTTCACGTGCTTCAAACACCTCTCTTAATAGCCGAAAATCATCACCATCACGACCGAGAGATAAAACAATGCCTGGCGCAAAGAATCCACTCACCGCCGATGAGGTACTTGGCATCTCATAAGATTCATCACTGATTACAAACGATCGTCATCGCATGCGAAACTTGAAATACCGGAAATACCGGAAATGCCGGAAATGCCGGAAATATTGGGCGATACCGTTTATTTGTTTATGTATTGAAAAAAAGATTAATAATGAAATATACGAGGAGAGAGAAGAAACGTACGAAGATATAAGCTTGTCCAATTATTTAATTTGCTATTATTTAAAAAAAAAATTTTTTTTAAATGACTGACTGAGCATTTTCTCTAATATTTTTTTTTAATGAAATGCATTTATGAGGCGTATGGATGAACGCTATGGATTTAAAAATTGCATTAATGAAATTACCAACGATAAATTTATCGATTATAGCTTATTAGCATCGAATTAAATTGACTTTGTTGGAATTAAATTATTCATATTTGCATCTGCGAACTAAATTTAATGCAATAAATGATTATTTTTCTTTTATATTATTGATTTTATTGCTCTTTTTTTTTGTGTGAATTTAAAGAAATTATTTACAATGATAGGCAAATNGAAGGCGTGGGGGAGGGGGGAGGAGGTGGGAGGAGAAATGAGGGTTATAGTATGTATGCATCTTATCGAACAGGCGATAGCACATTTTCCACTCTCTAACAGTTGAAGTGTTCCGGTACAAATCCTGGTTATGAGTGGTAATCTTCGATGAGCCACACATCATGTTTATCGTCGTTTTTTATCGCTTTTTATAGCTGTACATCTTACTAAATGCTTTTTATTTCGTTTAGTGCTTTAAAGTATTCTTAAATTTATTCTCGTGCGTTATCTCTCTTTTCGAATAATTAAAGTGGAAAGAAATGAATTCTGGAGGATTTTTGAAAAGGGAATTAATCAAAAAAACAGCATTATCGAAGAGAAAGAAGTACGAAAATAATAGAAAATGGTTGAGTAGGTACGGGGGAAGGGGCGATGGTGGTCAGAGAGAAATGCAGCTGTCAAAAAAATGAAGTACAAGTAGAATGTTTGGAGGGTGCATAAGGGAGCGGAGGAAGGGGAAGGGGGGGGTGGGGGGTGTTGCAAAACGAATGGAATAAAATATTCCGGAGAACTAGATCATTTACACCAATAACAGAGTTTGCTTTATTTATTATGTGCTACAACTGGAACGTACTGATACTCCACAAAAGCATTATTGCAACTGGTCGTTGTTTATGACACTACCGTATACTGAATTTGATGACATTATGCTATTAAATTACTGTATACTACGATATATAGTACTGTAGAAATCACTTCCTTTGGCGTATAATCGTTGCTTGACGATTTTATATTTGTATCATTATTACGAGTCAATCATATAAGCTCTCTTTCAACTGAATTTTGCACAAGCAATTTTGCACAGTATCGTTGAACTCTACACCTGTTCATAAAAAATTTATGACGCTACCGTATACAAAATTACTGTATACTACGATATAGAAATCACTTCCTTTGTCGTATAAATTTGTATCATTAGGCTTTCCTCGCTTGGTCGACCGCTTCGATAAATTAGCAACAACAAATGAAACCTGAGGATTCATTCACTCGTATTTTCATTGATTTAATCGTTCGCACAAATCAATGAAAAGATTCATTTTTTATATCTTAGAACTTTCAGATATTCATGAGTTCTTTTGAAATTGGTAGCTCAGCAAGAATATTTGTATAGAACTTCATTCTAAAGTGTGCAGCATTATATCAACTCAATTCTGTAACTTTAGCTTCAATAGTTTTGGTGTGCTACTATTGGACAGATAGGGATATTTTTTACATTGCATCTTCTATAATATCTAGAGAGGCGAAATTCGCTTACGACCGAAAGAAAATCTGCAATATTCGAAGAATGTCTAATAAATTATAAAGTTATAAAACTTTAAAGCTATTCATCAAGCTTCCCATAGATTTATCACCATCGTTGCTCAATTTGATGTCACAACACTTGAAGTATTATGGAAGGATTAGTGCTTGATGAAGGGGAAATGAAGGCCGTTATATTAGTATATCGTTTCGAATATGATTTTATGGAAGTCATGTGATTCTTTCTTGCTTAAATATCTATGCTGTTTTGTTCATATCGTAGATAATCAATGATAAGCCAGATAAGATTTAATTTATGATAGACGTAATCATCACTACAATTAACCACTAGAATTATGAATATCGAAAGAAACAAACAAGTATTGATGGTTATTTAAATATGAGAAAGAAAACTACATTAGAGTAGATCTCCACCCTTCTCTTCACTTTGGTGAAAACCCATATATCTTTTGAAATACGACAAACGATGCTTTATTTCCAATTCAAACAATTTCATCTTATTTAGTTCACTTGCTTTAACTCATCGGCTCCATCCTTCTACGGTGACCTCCTTTCTTTTCGTCCCTTCCTCTATCCTTCTGAAGTCATTCTTGAACTATGCATAAAGCATCGTCCTTCATCAGTAAGCGCTACGCCCATAATATTTATAGGCGTTAAACATAGAACACACCTAAGCTTTCACAAACTTTACCTACTGTTGACCTTCCTCTGGCTTCTTTCCTCATCCCTTCATTTCTACCTATTCCGGAAAACTATATCTCAAAAATGCAATTGGAATTTGCACCGAATAACTATGCAATACGCAAAAAATATCAACTTTGTGTTTTCACCGATTGAAGTGATTGCCAAAGTGAACAGCTTTATTCTGTGAAAATGTTAAATCGTAGAAAAACACTTAAAACAGTTAAATGAGTCGAAGAGGAAACAATAGGAAGGGAGAAAAAAAAAGAAAAGGCTGAGAACAGCAAGAAAGCAACCTCAAAAGTTTTGCGATCGCATCATCACCATCTACAACACTTCGTGAATCAATCTCATATCTTTTATCCTCAGCAAACCCACCCTTTGATCCGCTAATAGTGGAGCCAAAAAATCATATACCACGATGGAGTCTGGAATTTATTAAAGGAAATTAGATAAAAACTTAAAATCGATCAAAAATCAACCCTCCGAATATCCGTTTATTCGATATGAACCTCTCCAAAGAGATACCCAGCCTGCAGGTACCTCTTGACAAAGTAAAAACCATCCTTACCTCCAAATCGGATACACAACTAAGTGCTATCATATATGAAAGAAAAAAAAAGAAAGAAACTTAAAAACACACAAAACAATACAGACATCGACAGACGAGGGATTTTGCAACATCGGTATGCCAACTTGAAGAAAACGAAGAAAAAAAAAATCTAAGGCGTTTGCGATAGCACATAAATAACAATACCACCGATGTGTTCTTTAAATTTAAAAATAATAATAAACAAAAAATAAACAAAAATAAATTCACGCAATATAACAAACTGCGAGTTGAAAAAAAAAACAAAGAAAAAAAAACGATAAACGCTTCAGTCAAAAATTAGAACCCCCGATGCGTACAACACATACAACGCACATCAATACAATGAGCAATCAAACAAAAAAAATCAACTCTTTAGGGAAGGGGGACATAACATCAGTCAGTGTGCCACAAAAAGATGTATACATTTGAAACTGGGATTGAAAGAAAAAAATCTTATCAAAAAAAAAATGCGAATAAATCAACACAATTAGCCAACAAGATTCGGTCAATAATATGGATCGACGACGAGCAGATGGGCAACAAATGCCCGGATGGGCAACAGATGCCCAGATGGGCAACAAATGCCCAGATGGGCACATAAAACTGATAGCGAGTGAATTGCTGATCGGGGCACGAGAGTACGTAATATTCCACGCATCATACATCAGAATCAAGCGAAAATAATTAGCAGCACACCACATGCAACATTGATCACTCACAGCAAAATGAACAAATTGTTGCCGACAACTGCTGCAGCCCTATATTTACAAAACGTAAATACATCATAGAGATAATGCGGAAGCAGCAATCAGCTAATAATAAATTATAAATATAAAGGGTATATTCGTGGGCGATATATCAAAACAATATGGAGGCAGAAAAAAAAGAAGGAAACATTAACAAATGTTACGCAATTAAAATAGTAATAACGGGTGAGCATACTCGTAAGCGAGACACCGAAGATGGAGTGAAATGTGAGCTGATGCCAACCTCAATTGGTCGCGAACTGTCGCTCAAGCTCCTCCACACTGATGCAATTGGCTGATGGCGGTAAGCGCGACATTATCGACGGCATACCGCTCGTCCCGCTTGATGAACCCGCTCCTCCTGAAATAAAACTCGAAAACAGTCATGTTCAAAAAAGAAACAAACGCAAGCCTAACGCCCGGAAAAATGGATTTGGGTAATGTGCACATATCCAACCAAGAACGTAAAGATGGTTTTTTTTTTCTCAAAAAGGTCAAAGACGGAAATGATAAAGGAAGTGGCCCCCCCCCCCCTCCCCTCAAAAAAAGACTGAGAGAACCAATCTCCATATATGGAAAGACCACAACCACCCACGCAGTGAAAGTCCACGGAAAATGCAGTTTAATGTGAGAAAACTTTCTTTGTTTACCTTTCAAAATGAATCTACAAATCTACAAACTTCAATTTTTCGAAATCACTCCCACATTTCTTCGTAATAAAAATAGACTGGAAATACAATCAACATTCCTGCATTGCAATTTCTTTCAAATAAATCATTTATTAGATACCTGAAGTCGAATCCTGAGCGATTATCTTCGTGGTTTGGCATGTAGGCACTCCGGCTGATTGCAGAAGTTTCTCCAGTGGATTCTGGAATTTAAGGGGCGCGGTGGTAGTCGATGACGTCATCGAATTCTGATTAGACATTGTATTCGACGGCATCGAATTCGCACCCAATATCGGAGTTGGCTAAATTCGAACTATTTAGGTCAGCATCCCCATTTTAAAAATTATACCACATAATCCACTGCTCGATCGGAACCTTCACAGATTAAGAAATACCTTTGTGGTTAATCTACCAAAAACTATTGCCTACGGCTAAATAGAATATAATATTTGATTACCACATTTATAAATAATCCAAATACCACATTTGCAGTCACATACATTACATAAAGCGAAACCATAAAAACACATACCTCACTCCCACAGCTGTTATCTATTAATTCAACAAACACTGCAATAAATAGATCAAGCATCGCATATTTGTTAAGAAATACATAAAATACTAATCCCATTCATGAGAACGTTTCCTAAGCAATGTTTTAAAAAAAACCTGTTATTAAACCGATCGCATCCCAAGCAGAAAGTTCAAGAAAGACAGGCTTATCTTTAGCACTTTCCTCCCTCTCCTTCCCGTCCTCCACATACAGCACTACGGACCACTCCATCCAACCGGTGAAATTTTCGCATTGAAGTTGCTTCCTTTTCCTGCATTTTTTTCTAACGGATAAACCCATAAGACAGAGCGAAAACAATCCCCAAATCAACGCAAAACTTTTAAGGCAAAAATAAACTCCTCTCTGATACCGAATTTTTCCAACACCATCTACCACTCGATACCCGAGAACTCTACCATGCAGTGATGCAACAGCGTTATTTGCAGCCTTCACAATAACGAAAGTCACATACCATTTGTTGAGGTGGGCGATGGCCGGCTGCTACCAAGTTTGGCATATTAGCCACAGCGGCTGCCTGGTGTGTAAGGAATCGTGCCCGAATGGCTTGTGCTTGATTTATATCTCCCCGCATCATCGCCATTGCAAATTGCCGTTGCTGTTCCGCTTGTGCGGCTGCCAATGCTTGTGCACGCATTGTGGCCGCCATCTGTGCTGGTTGTCGCCAAGCACCCATCGATAGGCCACCCTAAATTAACCTAAACGTTTATAATCAGACAGATAGTTGGTCGCATAACCCTCCTACTCGAACAATAAAATTATTTCCAAGCAGTCAGTGATCGAGGTAAAAAACTTTAGATGACCCACCTGCATAGCTGCCATCACTTGTGCGTACTGCTGTTGGAGTGCCAGTTTGGCCATCATGTCCATGTTATTGCTGGTTGGCACATCGACACTTTCTGCAACGTTCCCTTTCTTAGCAAACTTCTTAACATTTTAACGTTCCCTTAATTCATTACTACATTTCCCACTAAATACTCAATCAAGATACCATACGACAACGTATACGATTCCAGCGAGAGGGGGTTTTAATTTAGTTTATACGGTAAGTGAATAGAAAAGCTCACGTTTCAGTGCGTTAGTGTTGGCATTATCAGCGTGAGCGTCATGCCTATCACCGTCGAGATTCGATGCATTTGCAGTGGCCAAATTGCGTCGATGCTTCTCGTCGAGTGTCACGTTGTTCTTTGTCATCTGACGCATCACCGATGTAGGCATAAAAGCACTTGGAAGCGTTGTAGGTGGGCGAATTTGTGTACCTGATGGTTGTGTAGTACCGCTTAGTGCTCCCGCTTGTTGCATACCTCCCGTTGTCATCATACCCGTTACCATAGCCCTGTAACACCCACAACATCATACAATCTCGTCTGCAAAAAGGCCTCTTGACTGAGATGGTACTTCAAGTTGGGGAACAAATCCTTCTTTATTATTATCATTTCAATTGAAGATGCAAATTAAAAATGCTGACAGTAGTGTAACAATACCATTCGTGTTTCTAGCAATGCTGGACTAGTAAAGATGAATATAAACCCATTGAAATATTTAAAAGATATTATTCCGGCTAAAGAAAAAAAAGAAAGGAATGCTACTTCAATCAAATAAGCTCAATCACTCCTTCTTAAGTCAAAACATAATCCATCCTATCGTTTCTTTTTTTTTGTATTCGTAGTAGAGGAAGACCCACCTCACAGCATTGAGGTCTGCAGTCTGAGGTGACTGCGTCATTGCAGATGCCCGTTGTTGGTTGGCAGCAAGTGCCTGAAAACTCTGAACAATTGCGGCCTCGTATTGAGAGCGCATTAACGCTGCCTGAAGTGCCACCTCAGGATGAGGGCCACTGAATTTATGTGCATGTTGCATGCCTTGCGCAACAAATTGTGCCGCACTACTCGCTGAGGCAAGTGGAAGTGCCGTATGGATTGGCGACGGAGGACTGCCGGCAGAACGCATCGAACGAGTGCCCACCTCTTCCGGTGTCATAACAACCTCTTGTTGAAGTGCATACTTGTTTAGTCGGTTCACCAAATGCGATTGATCACCAAATTGATTGCCTTTGGGGATCTGAAATCGACAACGGTCAACTAGCAATAAATTCTGTCAACTGAAAGAATAAGATATCGAATAGAAAACGTACATTGGTTCAGTTGGATAGACCCGCCTAGAAGCGTCGCATATACCCATACACCTGTGTCATCCCAATATAATAAAGTCTCAAGAAATTTAATGACATTAAAAACGCTTCTTCCATTAACCTCTACACAGTGAAGAGATGCGTTTTGATGGGCAAAAGGGGAGCGGGAAAGGTAGGAATAGGGTCGGGGATATGCAGCACCGTTAGATGTGACGCTGCGAGAGCGTTACGAGGAAGATACCTTAGGTGTGAGGTTTCTATACTGATGAAGTACAAATAAACGTACAAATACCCAAAGAAAATACAAATAAACGTACAAATACCCAAAGTACAAATAAACGTACAAATACCCAAAGAAAATACACTCGAAGAAAGTGGATGACAACTAAAGTTCACGAATGCTCACATTATCAAATCTTCCTCCACCGTGCATTGCTATGGGCTATCTTCTCAACTCGTCTCCAAAAAAATTTTACTTTCCCACAACTAATCCTAAATATTGTTCCAGACTAATGCTGGCCTCCCCATAAAGAAAAGCTGATGAAATGAGCCTAAACTCATAGCATTAAGTCGACGGTACAACATAAAACATACGTGAGGTGAGGGAAGTTGATGTCTGCTGTAATGAGTGGCACGAGAATCGATACCGAGAGCACGTAAATGCTCGCTTCCGTCGCCGATCGCCGATGTGACCGCTTCTCTTTGCAACGTGCCCATGTTTAAGACGTTGCCGGCCGCCTCCCTCTGGAATCCTCTTTCCAGATCCTCAACGCGCATCGCACCGGGTACCGAAGCGACTCCGCGCTAAAGTGCATAGATTAGTTCACTCCAAACCTATCCGATACTGTCCCTCTACGATAAACAACGCATCTGTATATGGCATCTCTTCAGATATACGGCTGCAGTATCCTTAACGGCGTTCTACATTACCTATACTCACCAAAAAAACAAGATAGAGTAGATGACACAGCCTGGTTTTCCTAGGCCATTAGCTTCACTTGCCTAAACTCTATGGCGGGTGGACGAAGCCAACGAATTACCTTTCATAGCTGAAAATAATTTATGCTTATAACAACAATGAACATACCACATCGGGTAAGACAGGCGATTGCGCAGAGTGCTGTGGTGAGCTGCTGAATATTTTTTGAAGTACACGATTCGCAGAAGGCGTCGATCCAGAGCTCGGGCTTGTGCGTAAAGTCGCACTATTATTATTGGAGTCATTCGATACTGTCGCTGAAACACCACCATCACAGTTACGCTCACGCACATTGATGCTGGTGAGCCAAAAGAAAAACTAGGCAGCTCTCCCCCAGTCTGCTCCCTCCTTTAATGCTAGCAAGATGCCTCTCGTACTGATGGTTTTTCTTCGGATTTTCCACTTTCGAGTATTTGTACAATTTAATAAACTCTAAATATTTTTAAAACTTCTATTACTTTATCTTCATGTACAAATTTCACAAAATCAAACTCTAAATATTATCTAAAACAGAAAACAGGTAGCTACTTGATTTTACGACACCTTTCGCCAGGTTCAAACGGAACCTGGAAGAAGAATTAGAAATAAGTTGGTGAGGCAGTCAGTTGATAACACGCTTAATCAGATAAGAATTTCATCTTAGAGCGATAAAAACTGCATATACAAACCGCAAAATATGTTAAAAGAAAAAATACCAGGAGTGTGGTGTTCCGTGTTGAGTGGAGTGGTAAAGAAACGCGACAGACGGCTTCCGGTAACAGATGGTGCTGGTGCCTCGACCGCCGCCGAGGAGGCACTTTTCTGAAATCATTGAATTATGCAACTTTGATCGTTGAAGAGTGAATCCAAACAAACTTCAGAGCTTCACTTTCAAAACGTCGATCATTTTACCTCATAAAACTTACCTACTCGGTGCGGTTCAAACAGTGGCACTTCTTGAGATCGAAGAGGTATTCTATAGCAGAAAAAAAAAGGTGGGAGGTTTTCGAAGGCGCTCGGATTTCAAATCGGAATGGTGATCCTCGCACAGTAGTACACTTACTAGTCTTTGCCCTCTGCTTACATGCTACTACTGATTAGAAAGCTATCAGCCCTACAATCACGCCACCAATTTCAGCAATTCTATGATCTTCTAAACATTTAAGAAGCATCATATGATGAGTCGCTGAGCGGCTGCCATTTGCGCCGCAAGAAGGAAATGTTACTAATAAATAAACGAACTCATTAAACCACAACGAAGAAGATAAAGAGGAATGAAATAAACCTGTTTGAGCGTGTCGAGATCGCTTTCTCCCAGGATTCCGATGATAGCTGCAAACTCTGCATCCGAGTTCGGCAATTTGCCGTTGAGGATTGGCGACATTGAAGCGGCAAGATCAGGTGGTATAGAGACACCGCTTATGCTCGGATGCTCCCCACTGGATGGTGGTTCACTACCGGTGGTTGACGCATTGTTCGACGCACTACCTCGCGAAGAGGCCCGTGATCCAGATTCCTTCGGTGAGGTCGTCGATGCAGAGGCTCTTGAGGCTGCTGCAGCACGCTGCTGTGCTTGTTGCAATTGCTTGCTTGCCACCGTCTCACGCTTGTTCTTTACCGGCGAAGGGCCTCAAACGTGTTTGGTTAGATAAACTAGCAATCGACCTTCATAGCCAAAAAACTCCCTTTTCTCCTCATCTCTGTTCTTAAATATCCTCTTTACAACCTTAATAATTTTTGTGCTGATATTTTTTGGCCATTCTCACACCTTCGTCGCTAAAACATATATAAACTGTTCTAGTCTAGCTAAAAAAAAGAATGCAAAAGACAAAAAATGAATTTGAATAGTTCTCTGTGACTTGAGAAGAAGGGGCTAAGAACTTTCAATACTGCCAGAAATGTGGAAAAACCATCGAGCGGTTAGTTCATCGCCTGCGGCTTTAACCTTAACACCCCCCCCCTCAAAATTAATCTTTTTATTCAGCGTAAGGGAATCGTGAACAAATATAATCCCACATATCTACGGAGGAAATGCCTAAAAAGCTCAGTGATAGTGAATGTCTTACAAAACAACACAAAAGCGATATATTCAATAGGCAATATTTCCTTCAGCAATAACTATTCTCAACTCCCTCTACCCGATTTCTTTTCTTCCCTTCCCCCAAGAGCATACTTGTAGCTATTTGTACAACTATACACTTTGATGTTGTCATCATGCACTCCGCTCAATGGATTTATTGCCATCGAATTTTCACATTTAAAACAATAAACGTAAGTGAAACCATTAACGCCAATGTGATTCACACTTTTCGCAACGAATAACATCACAGACAATGAAACGACCCTTAAGGACCTCCAACAGCGAATGCGAATCTCAAAATTCATGAAAATATGCACGAATCATGTGCTACTTACATTCGATATTGTGGTCAAACGGCTGCGATTTAGGTAATAGATTTAAAGCAGATGTAAGATTTCGTCGATTAGAATCACTTTTAATTCGTAAACTCCTTCCCCCCTCCTCAAGCAGAAATACGACACAATACGATAAAGCAAATAAAATTTCTAAGTTTTAAGTTCTCTACGCGAATGACATTCAAAAATGAGTGTGACAAAAGCGCCAAAAAGGAAACACGCTAACCTGCGTATGATTCTTGTCGAAATTTGGCCTGAAAGCACCATCACCAGTTGCACGCCAATTGCTGTTTGATGCAGATCCACCATTCGTGAGACGCGTCTTCGTATACGAATCACCGCTACCACTCGTACCCTTTTGCTTAAATTGAATAAACTTCTTGCATAACAGTAAACAAGTAAATCTGCACTGAAATAGAAATCACCCGCATTAAAAATGCAAAACAAATACCGTTTCCCTCCCAATAATACCTCTCCCCCACTTTCGACGAAAAATCTTTTAGAAAATTCATAATGGCACGCGCTTTAACCTATATGAGAACAAAGAGATACTGCACAATTCCTTAGGGCTTTAGAGAACAGACAGGTGGACACGGTTAATAAGAAGCAGAAGCAACTAACGAATGCTGGCTTGAAATCAGCTGAGGACGAATTCTTTAGCAGGAATCCTGCACCACTTCTCCAGTTTCCTTTATTCGCCGCTAACCTTTCTGATTCGTTCTCTGAAATTTTCAGATACATTAAAGGCAATCGTAATCCAGAGTAAGCAAAGAGAATATATCAACAAATGATGAATGGATAGTGTATCAGCAACGTGAAGTTGTAGATGCAGTGATATATTCACAACTATTGGGGGAGGAGGAGGAAAAAATAAAGAGAAGAAAAACAGCAAACTTACAAACTCATATGACGCCAAGCCACCCAAAAATGTGCACAGAATTTAATGCGCTGCTATGGGACTGCACAAGTATCGGTTTTTCGGATCTTATAGTCGAATAATGACCAATTTTGTCCACTCCCTCCCTTCCCTTCTCTCATCCCTTCCCCTCGCTCCGATATTTCTAATACACCGCTTATTAAATACATTTCATTCTATCGAACATATATGAATGACATCGATTGCAATCTCTTTATATTATATCCCATCGCTTTTCTCTCTTCAAAGACTAAGTTAACTTCATAAAAACCTTTAATACTCAATGGAATCCGCTAATGCTTACAAATTCTACCTACTCCAAAGCACCTGTATTCTAGTGCTCTAACTAAATGCTCCTGAAGTGAAGATGTTACTGCTACAGACCTCAACTTAAAGCTATAAGATATAATCAAACATTCATGCAGATTGTAAATAAACTCGAAGTTATCATGCTCACAATACAGCTGATCTTTAAAATAATTTTCTAAAAAAATGAAGTATACCATTTTTGGTGGGCGACGCAGCTCTGCATCCCGATGAGAAGGCACGTCTTTGTGGTGATAAGATCGTCGAATCCCCTTCCAACGCTTCAGCCTTTAGCTTCTCCTTACGTCTTGTACCCGCACTTGGTCTATTCTCCACCCCTTCGCACATCCATCGATACTCAAGCCATTTCTCTGGCACAAACTTTCCCTCTTCACTGAAACACACAATACTTCATATCAATTGTTAATGTGAGGTCAAAGTTCAAGATATGCAGATGGGTGCAGCCGAGATAATGACCTAAGTCCATATTTAAATTTGTTTTATTCATACCCAAAGATTAATCAGTGATAATCGTTCCAGAAATACATTGTGGAAGGGGATAGGGGTGTGTAATATGGCACAAGGGTTAAGCATTGCAACAATGCGCAAACGTCCACTGCTCATATTTGCATATATCATCGCACCACCTATATACTCCATATACAAGTCCAATACCCTTTGCCCTTTCTCAACTATAATATCCCCATTATTCGTTATCTAACCTTCATATAGTATTAGCCATTTAAAAAGGATAAGATATCAGTAATAAATGTAATTAACTTTACTATTTATTTAATTTAAAAGTTGATGGATTTTTCTCAAATAAATATAATTAACTTACTTGTCAAATTCATTGGAGAGATATGAAGGACGTTGAGAGCTGAGTTCACTTGATCGAATATTCAATAATTCATCACGAGTGTATAGATAACGTTTACTCTCATCGTTGAATTTCTCGTCCTCACTTCCTGATTCACGTCTCGACATTACTATTACACTGGAATTTTATTCTATTATTTAGTTGAAAACTGAATAATTCTGAACGAATACCCCCACAACAAAAGAAAAAACAATCGTATAGATTCCAGTGAAATAAAACAACACTTACGCGACAGTTCACACACAAATACACACAGATCGCAGCTTGTCGCTACAACACGTTGACGTATAAGACCACATACAATGAAGTCAGCATAAATACACTGCAGAGATCTATGAACACAACAACCGTTGATATTATATTGCTCTATCTTTTATTAAATAGATTAAAATTGATTATCGATTCATGTACTATGATCACCGACAATAACATCTATCGTGATAGAAGGATTTGGCTATAGGATGTTAGCTGAACTGGGTGTCACCTAGTTTCAAATGTTGTATAAATACTTCTACTTTACTGCTTACTTTAAGCGCTTATAAGTTACTCTCGCGGATTATATATATATATATATATATATATATATGTATACAGCCGTCTCCCTTTGCTCTCCCTCCCCCTCCCCCTCCCATATGACAAACGAATGCTTCACAACCCGTATAGCATAATATCGCCGTAGTTACATGAAATAATCGGTCAATAACAGAAATGCGGATCTATCAATACGCATTCAACGATCACTAAATAAACACATACTGCATCCAATTTTCACTAATTTAAAGGTAGATTTTTGAAGGAGAAACCACTAGAAAGCATTGATAAGTTCTGGAAAATTAAACTAAACTTCGGAAGATGAGAGAAAAAAGACTGCCAAGTTTGATTTAGGTGATAAATTTTGATAAGTTTTAACGAATATTGATAAGCTTGAGATTAAAAAAAAAACACAATAATCAGCATAATTTTTAAGCGTTTTGATCGCTTAAAAAGTTTGAAATATTTTTATAAAATATTGATGAATTAATGGAAATTTCAATGATAATTATACTAGACAATCAGAACGTCTCGTAAGTACCAAAATTAAAAAGGATATGCGGTAAAAGAGGAGACAGGCGTGGTAATTATTTGATGGATATTGCATAAAGCATATAGAAAACCTTCTAGTCTTAAATAGATAAAAAGTTTTCGATATTGTCATTCACTGTCACTAAAATCTTCGATGCAAAGGTCACCCCACCTTCCCACTAAAATAACCCCACACTCTCCTATCTAGATTACCTCCACACCTTAAAACCTTTAATTAACCTAATTAAACGGTACCACACACCTATTCGCATCATTAAATTCAACGATCAAAACAACAAAATTTGTATTTGCGCCGCAACTTAACCGCATGATCGACGTATATTAAGCGAAATTTCAAAAGCGCTGTAATTACGGTATTGATGACTCTTACGGCGTAAAATATTGCAAAGGTTTGAATAAGTGTACGGTGCTAAAGAACCTAAATTTTCGTGCAGCGGGTATTTTTACTTATTTAAAGATTTTATTTTTTGATTGAGTGGTGGTGATGGTTTTTTTGGTGGGGTTTTTGAGGTTCTTTTTGTTGTCTTGTAGAGATGACTCATGAATTGTAAAATTTCGAGGTGGGAATGGGAGGAGGGGAGGGGCTACGTTGACTTCTGAATTTTTTATGGCCAATGGCTAAGGCTTATAAACTCAAATATAAGCGAAGAAAGGTTATTTATGAATTAACGCATATCCTTATGCATTTTTATTAATCTTTGATAGATGAAAATTAGTCGTTTTTTGAATGTCATTGGATTAATACCCCCTAGAGTGAGCAAGTACCAATTCTAGGTTTACCCATAGATTTGCTTAGATAAATTTAGATATTACAATTAATATTGAAATAGTAAGTAACGTCGTAGCAGTTATTTTATCTCTAAGAGTGCATTTATTAGAGATGCGATTGAGTTCTAGACAGTGGTACAACATAGGTTGTTATAATCGTAATCGTTTATCAAATTGTAGGTGTAAATGTGGCACTTAGTAGAGCACAACTGCTGCTTCCCGTTACTCGAAAATCTAAACAAATTTTAATTGCCAACTTTGGATATGTAGTGCCATCGTTGAATTCTGTTGAAGTTGCAAATTGCGCGACGAATCGTGGGATATGACCACCTAACCACCCCCCCTTCCCCTCCTTTTACTAACATTGAAAAGGTCGCGTCTCCTTCCCGTTCTCCCCTACCCTCTCCCTATTGAATGCTGAGAGTAGCATGATTCTTTGCGGGCTATTGGGTTCGTATCGCCAACTTGACCAGCGGTCACATTTATAAGAACATAAAAACATATAATTGCCGGAAGCTTTAAAAGATTTTCGGTAGTTTTTGAGCTTATTGTAATATGTGACCACGCGGTCACTCAGCTGATCTTTGTATTAGGTGAAACTTTAGTCATTGAAAGGGCAAAGGATAATATCATCCCCCCCCCTTTCGCTCATTCCAGAGGTCAGGGGTTAACTTCTGGAGTTTTCTCTATCGAAAGCGGGGAGGGCGTTCAGTAACATTTCTGATTGATGATGACTTTATTTGATTGAACCTACATTGAATATAGCTATTCCCTCTCTAGGATCCTCCCTTCATAATAAACATTCCCTTCAATATTCCACTCATTCCGCCTCTCCCCTTCACCACCCTTTTCCTCCAAATTTAGCTTCTAACTTTGATTGTAGTTGCGTAAAGTTATAATCGATCGTATATCGTCTATTCTACTGCACGTAAATGTTGATTACAGCAACGGTTTGGTTAAGGCTCAAAGATGGCGGTTGGAAAGAATAAAAAAATGGGCAAAAAGGGAGCTAAGAAGAAGGTTGTCGATCCGTTCACTCGTAAGGAATGGTACGATATCAAAGCCCCATCAATGTTCACTAATCGTCAAGTGGGGAAAACGTTGGTGAATCGTACACAAGGAACGAGTAAGTAAAACAAAGCTTGATTCTGGACCAGAATGCGGGAACCATTCATCAACAAACATGAATGATGCCACACATTTTTTTTTCAAACTTCGTAAACTTTTAGCTTTGCCATTTGCGCCAACAGTTACTTTCCAGTTACTTTCCAGTTTAGTTTTTATTCATCGTTGACAGCTTAAAAATGTGTGGCATCCAAAAAAGATTGCCATTTGTAGGGTTCGTAGATAGTAAGGGCTAACAACGAAAAGAATGAATTGAATATGAGGGCTAAGAAGCATGAAAGTGGGCAAGAAGGGAATGAGTTGTTAGTGATTCTGTTGGTTTAATTGAACAACACTAACAAACATCTTTATTGACATTAAAAGAAGCATAGAATCTTGCATTTAAACTGCCATCCCATGCCCATTACATCTGAAAACAAGGGGTCAGGTACGGTGATAGTCACACAAAAATGATCGTTTTAGTAAAAGAAATAACAATAGTTTTTGCCTGAGGAAGATTCAGCTATCTTTATTTTCTCGTAGAAAGGGAACCATATATTCAAAGAACAGGGAGAAGTTTTTTAAATTAATCTTCGGGTTTCTATTTTCGTAGTTCAGTTTGCGACATTTTAAAGCGATATCCGAATGCAGTTATTATTTCTCAGTTAAAAACCAAGAGTAGTAGAAGAAAATGAAAATATGAAGCCTGATTTCCCGGAAGCGGTGTTTAACTTATTTCGATATGACTAAGGGTCAATTTAGGTGCCGGTTGTAGAGGGGATTGAGTTTAACTCAGATTTAGAAATGAACTAGGAGTGGGGAATTCTATTACAAACTCACAGTTTGTCCTTTTGGCTGGACTATGAAATAGGGGAATTCATGACTCTGCCGCATCAAAGAAGAATCCGTAGCCCGTGGGTGCAAACTCCTTTTCTACTTAGCTAGAAGTTTTAGGTCTGATTACTTACATTCTTTTAGTCTAAAGTTATAGCTTCCCCCATTTTACAGCCAAAAATGTCTTTGAAATATGGTGACCGAATGTCATGAAATTTGTGAATATTAAGTGGGAATGAGGTAATTATGAAAACCATTAATGTGCTATGCAAATATGTAAATATTAAATCTGTGATCGTTTTTCAAATCATTCCCACATACTCCAATTTTATTTCCGAGTGCAATTGCTGTTTGCAGAGATAGCGAGTGAGGGGTTGAAGGGACGTGTGTTTGAGGTTTCCCTCGGCGATCTCAACAATTCAGAGTTTGATTTTCGTAAATTCCGACTTATATGTGAAGATGTTCAAGGCAGAAATTGCCTTACCAATTTTCATGGTATGAAATTTACGAGGGACAAACTGTGTTCCATTGTTAAGAAATGGCATGTAAGTTTTTTTTATCGTTTCTAACTTATCTTATTCTTACAAATTTGTTGCTGAAAATAATGTAGAGCATGATGAGTAGGCATTCGTTAACGCCACTGTTTTTAGATCCCGACTCTATCGCCCAGATTAATGCAGCATCGATATATCCTACCATATGATGCAGATAAGCCAACTATAAATGTGTTAGCATCTTAGTGATGTATTTAGTGCTTGCAGTAAACGCAGCAGCAGGCCTGTAATATATGGGATGAGAAAGTAGATAAAGCTGCAGATTTCAGTGCAGTCGAGATCTTCCCTCGGAGTTGCAAAGGTTGCTATAAGCTCCGTCGTATACTTCTATATCCATACCAACGCTACCAGTTTTCCACATTTTATGACCCCATTTGACTCAACCCTCATCGTGATGCATTTTATTCATCACAGCATTTATCTACGCGTCCTTGTCTGACAGAGTTTGCATTTAGACATTGATCGAGGCAAACGTCGCCGTGAAGACATCCGATGGCTATCTACTTCGGCTATTCTGTATTGGTTTCACGAAGAAGAACGTTGGGCAGTTGAAGAAAACGAGTTACGCGAAATCATCGAAAATCAGGCAGATTCGTGCCAAGATGATCGAACATATGCAGAAGGAGGCAAGTCCTGTGCTCTTATGAGCGATTGAGATTCGTTGAAAGTTATTTTCATAAAGTGTTATCATTTGTTTATTGGCTTAATCGGCGGCTGTTAAAGGATGGTGGACTGAAATGGCAGGTGCCTTCTTCACTATACTTTCACATTTTCTGTGCATTTAAATCGAGTTCTAAGTGGCTGTCACTTTTAAATTGTCGTCGTCCTATAAGGCAAAGTGTTCATAGATACCTTTGAATAAGTAACTATTATTCATTAACAGTGTAATAGGTATTCAGTAGGCTTATGTTCTTTATTAGAACTAATTCGTTCATAGGAGACTAAAAAAGTGGAGTGTGGAGTCCTTGGTTATACCGTTTTTTTCTCATTTTACCAGCTGATTTCTTGAACTGGGAGCAGTGCGATGGAGACTTATAGGTTTTTAATATCATGACTGTAGGTTTACCTTACCACCTGGTGTCTGCCGGTCTTACGGTATCTGTTTGGTATACGTGTTCTAAGACCGTAATTGTAAATTCTGACACTTATGGTGATATCTTCAGGTACAAGGTAGCGACTTGCGTGAGGTATGCAACAAGCTGATCCCAGACTCGATCGGCAAAGACATCGAGAAGGCATGCGCCTACATCTACCCTCTGCAGGATGTTTACATTCGCAAAGTGAAGATCCTGAAGAAGCCGAAGTTCGAGGTTGGTCGTTTGATGGAGATGCACGGTGACGTCAGCTCGTACACGAATGCCGAAGGGGAGAAGGTGGACAGACCGGATGATTACGAGCCACCCGTGCAGGAGAGTGTTTGAGTTGTTGAATCGATGCAAATGTCCCGTTGTTTTGTTTGGGCAAAAGCCATGATAAAAGTGTTACCTATAGCATTGTTGCTGTTTAAGTTGGTCTTGTTAATTAAATGGAATCCTTAGCTTGCATTTCATTTACAGTTACCACATATGCTATCTGGCAATAGCAAGAGCAGGAGGGTGGTGCGAGGATGAAGGAGACCTCGAATAGATGGTACAACAATGATTCGAATAAGGTGGCCTGTGGATGTTGCGCTTAAGAGACAATCTTTCAACGAAATGTTGAGATCGTTGCATTTTTGTGGGATTTTCGGATGGGTTGGATTCGTTTTCTAGCTCTTAGTGGGTATAACTTAATGAAATACTGTATCTTATAAGCTTTATGTTACATAGAATATGATGGTAGGTGCATGAAGTATTCTTTTCATCGGTGACTTTCTATTGGATATTTGGCTGTAGGCGTGCTTTCTTATTTTAGTAGTAAAGTTGTCGTTCTTGAGCGTAGATAGGATGGTAAAGTACCTATGAGTTCCATCCATCACCGTCATCGAAATAACGGAAGCACAATTAGTTCTGACTCCGTTCTAAGCGAAGCAACGCTGCATCGGTATGTTAGTATCCGACGAGCCTAAGCCCCAATCATCGCATGACCATGTTTACCTTATGTAATATGATGTGAAAACAATCTTATCGAATGGTTGATAGAAGGAAGTAGCGGGAAGGGTGTTGATAACCACGTTCAATTTAGTCGATGTGTGAGAAGTAGCTGGGAAAGGCAAAAAAAGTCATCGATTGGCCAAACAGCTGTTTATTCTACCACGGGAGGAACCAAAGATCGTGGGATGGGGTGGAACTTTATGCCTTAAAAGAATGGAAAGCTAATTGGTGTTCCTTTATTTTCACTTTCCCAGAACTACGGAGATTAAAACTGCAGTCAGTACGAAAAAAGGCATGCGACGTCTTCAAGTAAATACCGCACATGGTGGTCGGACGAATGGGGAATTTGTCGGGTTTCCGGATAGTGTGAACGCTGGGGTGAACGGAGGATATTCTATATTCACCGTTATGGGTAATTTTGATGCTATAGCTAGAGTACGAGCGCCAGGAGAGCAATCGGTCGGAAATTTCGATTAGAAGTGCAGAACTCGGGTGGACAGCGGTAAGTTGATTGTTGCGAAAATAGCAAGATGCGGATTGGCAATACTTTTTTTTTGAAGACGTGGCGGAAAGTTGAGAAGGGAAGCTCCATAAGGAGACAAAAAATGGCACACACTATATCCGGTTGGATCAGGCAGTAATCGTTAAAGACACAGAAGTATTGAAGCACTTACCAAGTGGCGCAAATTGCCACAACAACAACGCCGAGAACGTCCGCTTCTTATGGAAGAAATAAACATCTCTTTTGAAACAAGAAGAAATATAAAATGGAATGCAAATTTTTGGGTGAATGTTGAATATGCAAAAACCATTATCAGAACTAGTCGAATATAATGAAGCAAAAGGTAACCGCCTAGGAGCAAAAACAAGGAGGAGTTTGCTAGTTGAAAATTAAAGAAGGATAATTGCGCTAATGAAAAGCAATGGGTCATTCAAGATAGGAAGAAAAGAAACTGACCACGTCATTCAGGAGTACTGTGAGGTGCTGTACAAGAAAGGAATTGACCATTTCGTTGAGTGAAAAAGCGACGAGGCTTCTCAACCAATTAATAACTAGATAAGAAGCATGACTCAACAAATGAATGTGGGGAGACAGCCCATATCGACGGTGTCCACTCGTGAAATGCTCAAAAACGGAAGAGAACTACAAATAAAAGCATTGAAAAACTTGTCCAACAACAAATTGAGCATACGATCTCCTAATGGTTCAGCTTCTTTCTCAAAAATAGCTCCATCATGAAATGTGGACAATCTAAACGATCAAAAACTATCACCCAATATCACTTCTACCAACAATCTCACAGTTTTTCTCGAAGGTTCTTTGTAAAATACTACAGCAACAAATCGAACGGAAGCAAGAGATAGTACAGGCAGTTTCCACTCTGAGCAAGTCAATAATCGACTAAATCCACACGTTTACTACAATGAACGAAAAAAAACTAGAGAGTATAACTTACCAGTGTACAGTTGCTGTTCGTAGAGACTATAAAAAAGCCGTTTGACTTTGTCGAACACGTCGGTTTTAGGCGATCAGTGAGAAGTACTGCGATATTCCCTTCGATAATCTTAATCTAAGAAACCTAACGCCTATCACTATCCAGAACTTCCATACACGAAAGGGAAGTCAAGATAGAAATACAACAAAGCAACTGAAATACGAAAAGAGGCAAACTGAAATATTTCCGAGAGCTGGATGTCGGAAAGACCGAACACAATTAACGAAACCATATAGGGTTGGAGTGTCCCAAAATGGGTCAGCAGTAGGCGATGAAGGCATTTCGATAATGCCCAATAAATCTGTGCTATGAAGCGTGGAGAATACATTTGCAATTTTCGACAACTTTTCGGCAATAATGAAATACTGCAAGCTCCAGTGGAGTGTAGGAGGTTCATACCAAAGTCATCATCTACAGTAGAAACAACCTCAGGTCATAGCCTGAGAGAACATGCCGAAAAGTTTCTGTTTTTATTAGGCTTAAAACCTTTAGGAATTCGCATGCTTAATCTCGTTGTTGAACAAGTTTTTCACTTTTCTTTCAGAAGTAGACA
This sequence comes from Baylisascaris schroederi, assembly GCA_006503575.1. Classification (NCBI taxonomy): domain Eukaryota; kingdom Metazoa; phylum Nematoda; class Chromadorea; order Rhabditida; family Ascarididae; genus Baylisascaris; species Baylisascaris schroederi. The sequence continues at coordinate 1,077,704 of QEWY01001940.1, forward strand.
ATCAACTGAATTTGCATATCACTCGGAAACGAACGTTACGGCTAATATTTTCGTTATTTCATTTATCGCTACAAAAAAAGAGCAAACAGTTGAGAAGAACAAAGACACATTCAATTAAGTTGCATCATTAAGTTGTGTCATTAAGGTTTCTTGATGCATTTATGCGATCGGTCGGTCTTTCATCTATCAAACCGCTACTTATGCAAATATTTTACGCGTTTTTTAATAAAACATTTCCATTAAGCACTAGCATAAAGGTTTATTGCTCATTGTTTATGAATTTATGTTCGTGGGCGGCTTTTAGCTTTATGCTGCTGATATGGCGGTAATCGATTCACGTACGTTTTTATTGCTTGAACGATTGACTTTAAAAGATAGAGTTGCTGCTATGGGTAATGGGCAGTGATGGGTAATTGTGCTGGAACTTTTATTGCCCGTTGATTGCTCGTTGCTTGCCAAATATTGAGATGCGCGGAGTCTAACTCCGGAGTTGCCTATCATCGATAATCGGCCAACGAGGAGTAAGACTTCCTCTGCACGAGTGAACTTTATTTGTCTTGGGAGTTCGAATCAGATAGGCTGCAATCACTAGATCTTCGAGAATTAACAGTAAAACCTTTTCCAGTGGAGTGAGAAATAATGGTCCGTAGTAGGCAATAAATACAGTACTTCGATAATGTGGTTACTGTTGAAAATTTCAAATTTAGTCGGATCATTTATGCTTAATTAGATTATACACCGTACTTCAAACTTTGTAAAATCGGATCACCATAAAATTTGAATGAGTTTCGTCAGCAATACTGTAGACACCAATAGTGCTATTGAAATGAGAAAAAAAGGGGATGGAAATGAAAAATGCAACAATTGAGCACTGTTGAGTTCATATTTTATTTATTGTCATGAGCAATAATAAATTTGAATTCTATTGTTTTTATTGTCTCAATAACATCATATCTCTTGTCTTTCTTATCTCTATAATCTTGATAGAAGATGGATTATTCCTTGTCATAAAAAGTCGAATCCTCAGCAGATATCCGTGAAGACAGAGTTATACTCCATCATTAAGGAATTTCTCTCTTAAAAAAATATTTAAATTATTCCACATCACAATTGGCGGTCATCAAATTGAGCGAGTATTTCCTCTTATACCAAAAAAAAGAAGAAAACAATTTATTATGTTCTACTTCAAATCACCATCTCCACTATTCGAGCATCATTCAGCAGCATTACTTTAGCGTATGCTTGAAATCTTTGTTGTGCCACTCACTGTATTTGTTAAAATTTCTATATAACTAAGCTCGGCGTGAATATAATATTAAAATATGATGAAGTAGCTGAAAGGCGTTCGTCGCTTTAATAGACCATCCGTACGACAGACGAATCGTTCTCTGTTTGCAGTCGCGTTTAAGCAGTACTTTCACTAATCATCAAAAACTTTGAGACATCAATCTTTACCTATGAATTGGGAATATTTTGAGCAAATTGGTTGGTCATTTCAGAGTACGATGGGCAATACATATCTTTAACTACATTGGAATATATTAACTTACTTTTATTGGGTACCACCATACTGGTCTGTTGTATTGCGGGTACCTCACATTCGATGGTTAATGCATTATTCGTTATTATTTCTTTATATAATCATTTCTCATTGAAAATTTTATTGTTATTGCTTCAATTGAACAAATAGCCATTCCCGAAATGTTTTAGTAACTTTTTATGTTTAATTTATTTTCTCTTACTTTAAATATTCTTTTATTAGTTATTATAAATTAGAAGTTGAAATAGAAATTATATCCTATCATAAATTAATATGCATTTCACTGGTTGAAAAAAACTACAAAGTAATGTCTCTAGTGCCTTGAACTGAAAAAAAAAATTCTTTATGAATCGTCGATTATTTATTTCCGAGTATATTTATTCGTTTACGCTCATTTGCATATTTAAGAAGCAATTATTTTGAACTAAGTGGTTCACAAGCAATCTTATATTTTTTCGATCATCTTCTGTATTTTTCTAACTTTCAGCGGAAACAAAATCGAGGTAATAGGAGGAGGACTCAACATAAACGAATACCATGTATCATCTTTATTCGCTGAAACTATATATATTTATATCGTACATATCGTATCATACGGCTTATACAGTATACATTCTTAGAACACATTGTACAGTATACTAATTATAGGAATCTAATAAATTACTAAATAACATAATAATCTTTAATCGATTTAAGCGAAATTTGGTTTGTTTATTTGCCTATAAATTTGAAACATTTCAATCATATAATATCCAAATCACCAACAGCATTGAGTTATTAAGAAAATCTATCAACATAATTGCAAATATTTCCAACGATTCATATATTCGAAACGATAAAAATGAACAATTACTATTGTCGAAAAAATTGAAGCAAAAATTATCTGCTATAATACGTTTTAAGGATTCGATACTTATTGCTGCTATCAAAGAAGGAAAAAAAAAGAGGTTTAATTTTACTAAAATCAAACATTCTGCGAGGTGATATTATACATAGAATTGGCCTAAAATTAGTCGGAAAAGCAGTTTGTATTATGATGGTATTCCAATTGTAAATATTCTTTTATTTTATATATATATATATATATTTATTTATTTATTTAATATATATATATATATATTTATTTATTTATTTAAAAGGAAAATATATTTAAAGGTGAGCAATTACAAGGGCATGTTGATGCGAGTTCATCGGCAAACCCTTGTGATAGCAGTACCCAGCAACATACCGATCCAAAGAGTGATGAAGAGCAAGACGAGTATACAAGTGCCTCATCACAAAAACCTCCTCGACCTGGTATAAAATCGGTAAGAAAGAAACGAAAACGCACTGAACAAGCACGACGCAAAGAGGAACGAGAAAAACTTGCCGAAAAGAATAGAAAAAAACGAGTGAATTTTTCACTCTATCAATTTATCAAAGAAGAAATATTCCATTTGCGTAAAAATCGGCAAATTAGAAAATATAAACCGAAAAAAGTCGAACGAGGACCAGTATTTAAACCATTCAAACGTCCAACATTACCACCACAAAAGAAAACATTCTGTATGCGTCCTAAGAAGAAGAAAAAGAAGCCTTCTATGCTGAAACATGAAACAAGTGTTAGTGCTCTCTGAATTAATTTCACATAGTTTTTTTATAATTTTTGCATCGTTTTCTTTGTTGTTTTTTTTTTTGCATTATTTTATTGCAGATTTCGGTTTAGCGAAATTAGAGACACTAAAATTTAGGTATTCTTTGTACTAATTCAATTCATATCTCAAGAAAAGTTGTTGTTTTACAATCGTCATCCTGCATAACTTGTGGTGGCCATAGCATATTAGTGGTTTTCTTTATAGCTTGCAGAATAGAACCCCGAGATTATATTAGATAGAAATGTACCTCCAATCTTATATAAAGGTATTAAAGTCGATTCATTATTCCCATTGCGATACAATCCATTATTGTTATTCGTTCATAAATGAACTTCAATTAATCGAAAAGTACAAACATCGATATGGATAATATGCATTGGATGGCATGGTGAAAGAGGGAGACGAAATCGAGATAGCCTCTCTCCACCACTATCCCCCTCCACCCCCTCCCTCTCCCTCCCCCTCCCCCCCCTCCCCCTAACTCCGACCAAGTTCCATCATACTCACCGCTATCCTACCACTCCTCTTCCCCGTCTTTGTAAATTATGATTGCCTTTCAATGTTTGGCGGTCATTTTTCATCCATAGTAAATTTTTTCTTTTTTTTTTCGACACATTATTAACATAACCTAGTAAAGGTTTGTTTTGCATGCAATAGAATAATAAACGACCAAATTACTTAAAATAATCTCTCTTATCACCTTCTCAAAGCTTAACAAGCAGTTAGATTGTCTCTGTTTCAAATAAAATGAAAACAACTCTTGAAAAATTAACATCTTTAGCATTTATTTATGCATTTATTTCAACATTTTAGATTTTTTATTGAGGTGATGTCACTATTTGGCAGTAATCCAAAAAAAAAAAAAAAAACGCCCAATCTTATTGAGTATTTCGGCTAGCAATTTTCCTCGGAATTTATTTTTATTCAGAAAAAAAATGAATTCATTCGAGTTATACGATTGCAGGCAGTAGAAGATGAAATGTTTCAAATGCGAATGCAAAATCGCTTCAAAAAACATCCAAAAAGGTGAGATATAGGTATCCCTATACGATCGACGCGATTGCTATTTCATATACTATTCTTTCGTATTTTAGCGGTAATTTTCAATACTTTTAACCACTGTTTTCTTTTGAAGATTCATTAACTATACTCGTTTATTTGATTGTAATTAAACGGAATAGGAATTATAATTTTCTCACTAATTAATTTTAATTTTTATTTTGATGATAAATTTTATTCCAAAAAAAAAATAATAATATTGCAATATTTCGATACTCTACATTATTTTATGCAAATTACAGAAAGATGGAAATTGCACATCCAAAAGTATCGCCACCATCAACTAGATCATCATCATCGGTTTATTCTTCATTTTACTTTAAATAGTGAAGGTTTTTTGGTACTTTTTGCTAATACTACTTACAGTGCTCTGCAACGAAGTAGCATTAATATATCAGAAACAAAAGTTTTTTTTTGGATTCTCCAAATTTGCTCCTTCTAAAGATCCCGAACTAGTTCTCGAAATAGCTCTCGAACAAGTGAATGACCTATAAAAGTTTTATAGATTACATTCAAAAAGCATTTCTACAATTGAATTTTGAACTCTATTAGTTCTATATACTGCATGCATTTGTGTGGAAAATTGCGATAATCCGTAATAAATGATAATTAACGATATGTTTTTTATTGCGCTTTAAATTCAACTTATCCAACTTTAAATTCAACTTATCCAACTTATTTTCACAAATTTTTCAAAACTTTTAAAATTTCAATCAGCTTATTAAACAATAACGTCATTATTCCACAACTAAAACTTTTTAGTTATGTTATTTTCTAAAGAGACTAATAAATTTCTATACAATAATTGTTCTCATCGGAATGTTTCATCTTATAGCGCAGTGCAAAAGTTCATTCGAGACGTTCAGATCGACTACTTCATGATGGTTTGTGGTTCTTATTTATGAGCAATGGCATCATTGTTACCATCATAAATTATCACTCAGTGAAATCAAAAAGTTAGTACTGAAGTGATAAGAAATAAGCAAAACGCTTAATAAACTCAGAGCCTTAATGATAGAAATTTAAAAATATGTATGTTGATCTGCCTATTATATTAATACAACCGATTACTTAAAAGTGTTTAAATAAATATCATATGATTTATCAACTATCAGTGTTTGCTATCAAATGATAACTAATAATATCAACTTAACTAAGTGATAATCGTTAAGTGCAAATATTTATTTGCAATGAAAAATTTCGCATTAAAGAACTTATTGATTGGAGGAGATGTTATTGATGTGTTTTTAATGAATTAGTGAATATTTTCGATTGAGTGCGCTAGAATTGCTTATTTGAAAGGTCACCAACTAGTTCGCGAACTGGTTGGGGACATTTTAGTGTGACCTATGTGAGAATAAATTAAAAATCTATTTTTTGCTTAGCTTAACATCACTAAAAATTTCGCCTAATTTAACACCATCCATAAAGTTTTTGATTCTGAAGTTGATACATTCCTCTTTTTTTTCTTTAATTGAATTTTTTTCTTCCGCTTTTCCTGCATTGTCTATGATTTTTTTTCAGCGCTTCTAGTGTTAGCTCAAGAAGAGGGAATAACCGATGAAGAGTGTGCTGATCTTTACGAGAGAGAAACTATGATGTTGAATCTTCATCCATCGAATGAACATTCAAAAAATGTGCAATCACTTAGAAAACAATTGGTTCATGTTAGTTGAATTTTATGAAATTCATTTATTTTGAAGTTTATAATGAGTAGAGAGAGGAAATGCGTAGCGATAAAAATAATGTTCCTAGCATTAGATAACATGGAAATTTTTTTTTGATGGAAATTAGGAATGATGTGAAAACTTTTTGAATTTTTCTAATATTGATTAGAAGTAAATGAATTTCTAATTTTATATTAATTTGTAATTTTATATTCATTAACGATTTTTAATTCATATTTCTAATCATTATTAATCAATTGTTTACAGGGGTTGAAAAAGTTGTCAGAATCGAACCCACCATCAGATGCATGTTTCCAAAGTGAATCATCGAATGCGGCAAAACAAGTTGATACGAAGAAGGCAATCAAACGCTCAAATAAAATTACCGATACTTCGAAGAAAATTCCACCGAGTAATGATGCAAAAGATATCTCCAAAAAGCGTGAACTGTACGTTTGTATGTTTGTTGAATCGCTATTATTTATTTACCGATAACGAGTGAATCCACTTATTATTACTGTGACTATCTCTNGCATCATTTCCTTATTAGAATTTTAATAAAACATCACAAGGGAATCATTCTTATATTTAATTAACATTCCTCTCAATATGCACGAAGTGGAAACAATGAGCAATACACTAAGAAATATAACGTTGTCCCTTCCTCTCGGAGGAAACGAAATGTTGCACTTTCACTTCCTTTGGTTATCTTCTATCCCTCTCCTCTTCGTTGTCTCTCTCTATTTTTTAGGATGTGTTATATCCCTTTCTTTGTTTGCTAGTTCTTTTGAACATCTTATATTCCCGTCCTTCTCTTTATTTGCTAATGAATCAAAGTAAAAGCAAAAAAAGTCGGTGAATACCTTTCAGAAATCGAAAACCGCTTTCTATGCTGATTGCGTTGTTACTACTTTCTATTAAATGACCACTGTCCACTCTAGTTCCGTTCCAATCCTTTAATTCACTTTTTTTGGAGTAGAGATTCTTCCCTGGCTCATTCACTCAGAAAGTCCATAATCTTGCAATAAACATCTTCGTTCATTGAAATCGTTTTGATGATACGACATTGTAAAATGCTTATTGTGTCTACAACTTATTGGCTTTGTTCTACTCCGTTCCGTTAATAAGATGGAGTTCCATGGATTCAGCCAAGGATTTGGCTTTGTTCTACTCCGTTCCGTTCATACGATGGAGTTACATGGAGTTCCATGGATTCAACCATGGATTTTAAGTTCATATTACATTGCTATATGCTATTGTGACTGCAGAAAATCATTACATCATGGGCTCTTATTGAAATTTATTGAAGTTTTGGTGAAGTGATGTGGTTATTTCGTATTACAGCAGCGTAGCAAGAGCTATATGTTTGTGACACTAATTATGGTTGTGATGATATTGGAATTGTGTTGGTGATTTCATTCATTTCACAAGAGCATTGAAGGTGGACAACAGAGTGGACAACAGAGTGGACAACAGAGTGGACAACTGTTGGTCATCGAGACGCATAAATATGAATGGTGAATTAGCGCAATATGGTGACGTATCCATTAATCATGCTCTATTATGCAAATTTATGCACACTCATTTTAATCGGAGGGGCGGTACGTATTAGCTACGCATAGCTTACGATTTCATGAACATTATACTACATACTTTCATCTCGATTTTATAGGCGTTGAAATAGTTAGCGGTCAGTTGGAATGACCACAAACTCTTAGATCATATATTTTGCTCACTTTTGAGGTTAGAGGGATCCACCCTAGTTCCATTGGCAAAACACTTTCTCCTCCCTTTTCCCCTTCTATTCACTCGATCAAATAGGGACAGCTTTAATTCAATCCTTGAAAGCACATTGGCCTTAAATCCTTTTTAGCTGCACTTAAGTTTTTGTGAATTTAAAGTTTTTGAATTGAAAAAATTTTTGACGGTTCTTTGAAATTCTATATCGAAACATTTAAAGTCATCTATAATTTTTCTACTGCGTCATTTTTTAGTATCTGTGTCTGAAATCTGATCTCATTTCTCTTGTAATGCATCTTTATTTTCCGATGATGTTATAGAAGAAGCATTTGCTGCAAAAGAATTTATTTTTGTACTTGATGAATATTGAAATTATATTATTGTACTATTTTTTACTACTTCATAGTATTCAGTAAATTATTTCGTACTTTTCAAAAATTATTTTATATTATTTTTCAATTTATTTTACATTATTTATCAGATTGTTTCATATTTATATTATTTATTTATTTTTATTTTATTCTATTCAATAAGAATCACATAGTGTTGATTAAATCGAATTAGTCCTATTATTTAATAGGCTTTACGATATTTAAATTGTTTAAAAACGTTCCATGAAGATACTCTAAATCAGTGCTGCAATATCTATCCAAGGTTGATCTAGGATTTCGTCTGCCTCAACTTAACAATTTATTCCAGCCACCCCCCCCCACCCCCCCCCCCCCCCCATTTATTTATTTATTTATTCATTCACTCATTTATTATTTTTTATTGTTTATTTATTATTTATTGGCTTATTTATTTATTTTATTTAATTATTATCCATTTCGCTTTATCTATTTGTTAAAAGCTAATCGAGCAAAGAAAACGAAATCTAAATGTGCCCTCTTCATGTGTTGAAGTGTAGAGTATCCTTTTCGCTATCCCTTCGTCTTCACACTTCATCGCCACTGATTAGAGAACGACTAACTCGAACGTTACAAATGACAGTAAAAAAAATCTTTCTATGTAAAATTTTCCAATTATGAAAAATCAATAAATTTTCCACAATTCATCCTTGCTTTCTAATCATATAATAATACTGAAATAATTCATTTAAAAAAAGAAGCGGTAAGAAATTTTATGGTTTAATTATATTGAAATATTCGAGTTGGATTTTGAAATTAAATGAAAAAAGAAATTATTTTTGAAATATTTGTAACTTAAAATTAATGTTTTGATTTTTTCGAATGAGAAATAACGTATAAAGAGAGGGACAGAAGACCTATGAGATGGTTGATGGATACACACATATGTGCGTAACTTAAAGATTATATGATCGAACAAATGGGAAATAATATCGTCTCTCGTTTATGAAATATGCCACCATTTCCGATTGTTTGCCATGATAGCCATTCTTATGGAATTGATACCCAGCTTTCAATATGCATTTAAATATTCATTTTTATTCATAATGAAATACCGACACAAACCTATTTCCTTTCTTTCAAAACAAATATGACTTAATGGACCTTTTTATTAACTGTATTTTTCTGGCTTAGGCCTTTCAATATTATTTGCACCCTAATTAAATTTAATAATTGAACGACGGTTGATGACACTCATATTTATAAGTTTTCAATTAAAATCATTACGTTTTTATATGTAAAAAATAAGGCACTCACTATTGTTTATATTCACCAAAATAAAGAAATTCAAATATTTGGAATTACTCCAGTATTACAATTGTAAAACATTGATATGATTTGAAAAAATTCTATTTCCGGTATGCACTTCATATTTGTTGTGGAGGGTACCTTTTCGGTAATATTGGCAAAAGAGTGCCGTATGGCTCGCCGAATGCATCGGAATGGCGACTCTCCAAAAATAGGTTAATTGCTCTGTCTATGGCTGCATTTGTGTTCAAAACTTTGCATAATATTTACGCCCTATAGTATTTAGTGTTTGACTCGCATTCCAAAATGCCAATATATTTTGAATAGGTGAAAAATATTTTAGTATATTATAAGTGGAATTTTATAAATATTTCAAGAAAATTGTTTTAGTAATTTTTGTCGGCAAAAATCCAAGTCCATCTTTGAAGATATTTATTTTATGTAAATTATTATTATGCAAATTTCCTTTTTTAATCACTTGCTTGTTTATTTGTTTGCATTATTTTTTCATCATAGATAATCAAGAATAGATAAATAAATGTTCATTATCGAAGTTAATATTACTTAAATAACAATTAATAGAATTGCTCATGTATAGATATTGCGTTCCATATATTTTCACTTAGTTTTTTTCATCTAATGGTAAGTTAGCCAGCCATAAGCCATTAAAATATGGTCGGAAGACTTTAATATGAAATTAAAAAAGTTTGCTTTGATATGGATGCCAGATAAAAGTTTGAAGCGTACTGGGCGTAAACTTCATAGTCAGAAAAATGCTTTTTCATCTTTCCAAAGAAAACAATCGATAAAATGCTTCAAGTCGATAATTTCTATTTTTTTTCTCCTTTGTAAATTTAATGTATTTTTTGAAAAAATTATTTGCCAAAAGATTTTCTATAAATTTTCAAAAAAAAATCCATTCATTTTTGCTTAGTTTTTTAAATCATAAAAAATTATTCTTTAAAAGAAAAAATCCATTTTTGCTTAAATGTAGAAAAATTGTGCCGAAATCGATGAAATTTTGATGTTTTACAACCGGAAATTAAGTACGACGTCATTATACGATGGTAATTGTTGTCGATGTATTCACATAGTGGAAGAGCTCAAGAAAATGATTCCTTGAATTTACGCTTATCTTACTTCCTCTTAAATTCTCTCTTTTCTTCTTCTTTTTTCTATTCTTCAATTCAGTCCACCATTAACCGTGCAATCAGCATCGTTCGGTGTAATAGAAGTCTTCTAAAAGAACAAAACAATAAAGTGACCATCATAAAATTTGAATATAAATGTAGTTAATGATTTTAGTTGCCTTTATTCATCGGAAATATTTTTTGCAACATTGCAATACTTTTGCAACATTGCATCGCAATACTTTTGAAGTTTAACGCTGCAACTACTTCAACACTTCATTTCTTCATAACTGCGATCCTATGCTGTCATTGTATCTCGTTTATTGCATATACTTTCTTAATAGTTATTAAAGATCTGTTATAGAAAGAACTAAAAATTTTCAGTACGAGAAAAGAACCACTATTTGAGATTATATATTGCTCTTTCAGCTAATCTTTCTTCGTCATCTTGTTGTGAAACTCGAATGATTCGTTAATTAAGATAGTAAAAATTTTATCGCCCCCTCCCCCCGAAATTGCGTAAAAGAAGTCATTCCCCCAACCCCTCCCCTTCCACTTCTGTCTCACTTGCCGTGGTATACTGATCGCCTATTATTCGAATCTTACAAACAACTGTTTACTGCCCATCGTTCAACAGTTAGAATATTTTGCACTTCCACTAGCAGGTGAAATTCGAAGGTCATCAGAAGCGACGTTGAAACGGGAGAAGCGAAAAAAAAAAGCGACAAACAAAGGCACTCGCGAGCAGCGATGTCCTCACCTGCAATTTTCCTGTTCCATATTTATGCTCTTTCTGCCTTCGTCGACTCACCTTCGATACGCATCCAACACCCTTATATGATATTTTATTGCATTATTGATGAGTTGTGTTGTTGTCTGTTGTTGTTTGTCGTATTGTGTCTGTGTTTGTGTCTTTCAAACATTTACTCCTCATCGTGTTCTTCATTGATCCCACAAAACTTTAGTTTCGATCGGTTCATCGTAATAAGGCAATTGCACTTTCGTTGAGTCAACGCCAACATGAGTCTGAACACTTCAATAGTTGTATCGATCAGAAATGTTTTAGCAGTAATGCTAAGCGGACGATGCGCCACAATTACTTTATAACTTCATAAGTCGAAAATTGTTTTTCGAGATACTCTGAGGAGCGAACAAAACATAGAAATCTTCTACTAATTGCCTGGAGGGTCTTTGATTCCGAATTTTATAAGAAAAAATTGGAAATGTTCTTTTTTTTGCACAATGACGTCATAACTAGTTTACAGTAGAATTAATCAAGTATCCTTGAGTAATGAAATATCATTAGGAATTAAGTTGCCTTCAAATCTCTCATCTTTCAATTTTTGAGGCTTTTAATTTTCGACTCTTAAAGCATTTATATTCCTCTGCACACATCGACAAGATTTTTCGTGGGATTTTATCTATCTCGTTCGATACTGTAGAATGGATACCGTAGAAACCGAATGTACTAGAAAAAAAACAAAAAAAAAATTGCTATGACTCAGTCATACATGCAAGAAGCGCTAGAAAGATATGCACCTTTGCATTTCACTCCTCTAACCAACCGGTTTCATAAATTACCGGAAAAATGTTTAACTGATCTAACCATGCGTACACAACTGTTCGAAATAAATTGGTTTTTCTGTGACTTTTTAGGTGGAAAATGAAATTTGAATCGGTATGAAATGTAGGAGACACATTTTTGGCTTCGATGAACACTGATAACTCATTTTAGAGTGAAATAAGTAATTAGCATTTTAAAGGCGGCACATTAGGTGGTCCTTAATAACCACGTTCTACCTGTCATATTTCAGCATTCAAGCCTAACCGGTTCGCTCAGTGAAACAATTAGTCATAGAGATGATACAGATGCTCATAGACATAGGTTCATGACATTACCTTATGCACCTAAGTAAAGAAATCTGCGGGACTTTTGAACACTTGCCAAGTATGGCGTGAATAAAATGTCAGTCGTATTCAGTAACGTGTGGTTTTCTACTAATTTATTAGAATTGTTGAGCAAGATCAGCTTATGCTTTTGACAGGTTATTTCAGGGCCAACTATATATCCCTCCCATACCCTCCCCCC
>QEWY01001940.1:1090254-1138568 GCA_006503575.1 Baylisascaris schroederi
CCCCCCCCCCCCCCCCCTCACATTCAACCCCTTCTTATACTTTTTGGATAAACGATGTAAACATATCTACTAATCGAAAATTAAGTTCGGGTCTAAAAACTCGAAAACAACTAAACCAGTATGTATAAAAATATTTCTAACATGTCTTTCGAAAGTAAATATTTTGCTGTCACCTACATTTCTTTCAGATGAGTGAATGAAACACATTTGCGAAGTCATGCATTATAAGTAAACAAAAATTATGCGTTGCCATAGCTACAAAACGATGAAAGCTGTTGATGCAACCGTTAGATGGGCGATTATTTGTATGAAAAGAAAACAATCAAAACGCTCCCTTACTAGGTGATTCTTGGGCCAAAAAAAAGTGTTATGGAGTCATATTCGAGGAGATCAAAATTGTATAACTATGGGGGAGGGAATTAGAGATGGGAGTTTTGTTCCTGGGTTTGCAACTGCACAGCACGAGGTGACCGATCCGACACGATGGCTTGAACTCTAGGTGTAACACTGCAATGTAGTTGCGGCATCTCAAGTACAATAGCTTTAGCTACAATGAGTTCTGTTAGCTTTAGCTGTGCAACGAAATGACTAGAAAAACGGAAGCCTTCTCGACATGGATATTCGTCGTGATTTGAGAAGCTCTGAAGTTATGATTGATGAAGTTGTAGCTGCAAAATGAGAGAGAAAGTAATATGGAATGAACATAAGGTATAGTGCAAAAATGGGCATGGATTAGTGCGTATATTTTGGGGAGCATGTAGGCAATCGTTAATCGTGTGGTGATCTCATTCTTCTTCAACAATTTTCCGAGAGCATAGTTCGATGGAAACCGGTTGGTTCATCAGTTTGTGCGATCGCAAACAAATTCCAACACTATTCGTCGTCTTGTTGTTGTTCTATTCTGTTCCATTGAATGAACACCTCCCTGCCTTTTATAGACAGTATGGGCACTATCCACAGCGAATCCTCTCTTCCTTTCACCGTCCCCCTTCGCTTTGATTCCTTCTTCCTTCTCTTTTCATTCTCTGTTATTCTATTTTAGAAGAAATAAATAATAGAGTTATTATGCAAATACTTGAACGTGCTTTCTCTTCGCTCATATGTGCACTTTTTTTCATTAATTTCAATAAAAGAATATAAAAAAACATGATATTATTCCTTTTCTATATGAAATGATTCCATATAAAGTATAAAAACTTAGAGCTCGAGAAAGCCCATTAGATTTTTTCAAAGCATTTCTTCTCTTCATGTTTCTTTTCGTTCTTTATAGCGAGAATTTTAATTTTTTTTTCTTCGAAATATACTTTAGTGTCCTCAAGTGAAACGTAAGAAATCAGAATGACCTCGAGAAAAGTGGGTTTTTTTTTAAATTGCCGATTTCTATAGCAAAAAATTTCCAAAAGAAATAACCCTTCTCAAATAACTCTTGAAATGTTTCACCGATTCAAACGATTTTCAAAATTTTCACATCATATTTTATATGTTTTTTTATTTTTTTTTTTTGCGTTTAAGTTGAAAGGAAAGCTGATTTTCAAGTTGAATTTTTTCTTCTTATTTTTTTCATTTCATCTTTCAATTTCTGTAGCGTGAAACCAATTCGAATGAGCGCAGATTATGTGTAAATGTCTATTAGAAGCATATTTGTAGATTTGACAACAAATATCTATCTTAAACAAACGCTTCTATAGTTAATAAAAATATAAATCTATAGCTTTAAGAGTGAGAATTGAAAAATAAAAGTTTTTATTGTGAGAAAAAAGTCACCCAAATATTATTTTTTATTATTTGATAATTTTTTATTTTCATTTTTCATTACTTTTATTATTGGTCTATTCACTAAAAAATTCGGCTAATAAATCCAAAGTTGTATTAAAGTAAAGCAATATTGCAAGCACAACGACCGATGTGTGCAGTGAGCTGTCTCAAATTGTTGTCGTCGATGCCCAATCCGCTGACGTTATATTGGCGATTTGTGACTTTCGAATGGGCTCATTCGAGTTATATACTTTCTTTCCATCAAATCTTAAAATGACTTACGTGCCGATACGTCGACTATATTCCATCTATCATATTTAACTCATAAATATTTTGCAACTCACTGAAATGTCTATTTCCATTGAGTGGTGAATATTTTTGTGTTATTTTTTTTTTAGTTATTCTGATTACTTCAATGGAATCTTCCTCAATAATTGAATTTTTTAAAATTCAAATATAATTTTAAATAGTACGGAAGTCGTCATATTCTTCCATTTATGTAGTATTTTTCTAGCATTTTTTTGTTCTAGCTTTCTAGCTTATGCATTCTTCTTCTTATCTTTCGATTTTCCTTCCCCGTCCAACCCTTCTTTCCCTCTCGTCTCCATCTCCCTCTCCTCCTCCTCCCATCCTTTCTTGTCTAATTACTTCCACTGTATCGTTCGAAAATTCGCATTAAACTATCACTTGATTAGTAGCACGTACCATTTGTATTCATGAAAATCCACTTCATGTTCGTTATTGTTGAATTTGTTAATGACTGGTTTATTGAAATAAACGTTACGTCATGAGAGACTGTAAAACTCGCTCAGTCTGCATCAATGATAGAATTCCCAAAGAGAATTCGCTATGCTTTTTCCATTTCTCCTCAACGGTATTGAAAACAGTTGACCGTTATAACGCTATAAAGTATACGCTTTCAACAGTTTTTATCGTTAATTTATAAGCTTCAAAACTTTGCCTTAATGCTTGAAAATATGCGGAATTTTTCTACCGTTTCAAGTTTATTTATTTAAAAAAAACCTATCGTGTTTTATTCATAGATCGGAAATATGAGGTGGATGCGGGATAAAAAAGCGGTCCGTGATATCCTTTACTTCTATGAAATTCTAACAGTTTCGATCAATAATGATCATTTTTTAATATATCCTAATCATTTTATTGATTTTTCATTTTTTTTATTTTTTGCTATGTTGCTTGGTGATCGCTAAATTTTTTGATAGATAACGAGAGCACCACTCCAGGGGGTCTATTGGCTAATTGTTATTCCAATATTAGAATAGATCTTCAAAAGTATTAAAAAAACTTTTTAACGATAGGGCGGTTATTGTTATTTGTGGAATATCGAGAAATTATGATAATATACGCCAATCGTTTTTATATATTTTTATGATTGAAAAATTCATCAACAACTATATCCGGAACAAAATTTTAGGGCATTTCACTTTCTAATATGTAAAAGAAATTTATATCATGAAAGATACAAGTGAACTTATAAGAGGAAGAACGGAAACTGCAATGAAAGATTTTTTATTGATAAGTTCTTTCGATACAGAGAGGTAGATTAAATGAGTATTAATAAGGTAATAGAGTGGTATTGCTAATAGAATTGCGATGCAATAGTAAAACGATTTTCAACAGTTTTGAATAGAGTTGTATCATGTTTTATGGGAGATTCCGGAAAAAAACTTCGGGAAAATATAAAAATGAAAATTTTTATGAAAAAATTCACTATTTGCAGCTCATTTAAATGCTGAATTTAAATGTTCTTACGGATTAGCGAAAACGGTTGGAAATGAATGAAAATAATTGAGAAATTCGAAATTCCAGGTGCTCACGATTGTTGCTATATGGAAATCGTTTCAGTTTTTTTAAATTTTTGGTAGAGTACATAAAAGGATGCAAACAATGTAAAAGCATATTACTATCAAATGCCTTTTGTGGTACATTTGCCCTTGTGTTATAATTTGTCATATATTCCGCCACACATTTGTGTTATAATCTGTTATACATTTTACTATTTTTGACTATTCGTATTTACATAGTTTTTACGTTTTTTTTCGTTTTTTGAGGTTGAGGTTGAATGAAAAATAAAATTTTCAACGCTTTTACTATTTTTGAGGATTGAAATAAAATGAAAAAAATGAATAAATAAATCTTCAATTGGCATTATTCCTTTAAGATGAATTGCTCATTTCGTTAGCGTATCGACTGTGTTATGAATATAAGAATGACTATGCATACGAGCAGAGTACGAATGAGACATATTCTCTTTGACAATGCATTCATCACCTTCTATAGCGTTGAATATTCTTTAGAAATTTCTGTCGTCCCATTTATAGCACTAATTGAAAATTTAAACGCTAAAATAGAAACACTAAAAATAGATTTTTGAGTTGAAGTTGAATAAATGCCAAATTTTTTTTTGAAATTTTTTCGAGATTTTTTTCGTTACTACAACCAATGCTTTTTCTAAAAGCCTTCATTTACACATATTAATATTAGTATTTTATGAATAAAGTTTGAAAATTCAATTCTTTTTCTCGAAAGCAATCATTTAGTAGTTCGTTCAGTAGCATCGCATATTTCGCTGCCAGAATTCTCAACTTTTGTTGCCTGAAAATTAGTTCCATTTATATCGCGACCTAGTTCACAAACCAGTTCATGACCTCTTGCAAATACAGTGTTTTGCATATTGCGGTAATCGAGCTACTAGCTCATTGAACAGTTTTAGTGAAACGCTTATCTTCAACTGGTGAATAATTGCATATACATAAATACGGGAAATGTTTATTTATAATTAGGGGAGAACCTATATACATTACTAAATACTACCTAAGCACTTACCCATAATTACCTGGAGAGCAATATTTCGTGCCCAAATTCATCATGACGACAAAAAATTTAGCGACATTTTACTATGCTCATCAAACAACATAATTATACAATTGTTTTCGTTTGCTTTTTTGTTATCATATCACTTAATTAATAAAAAAAATATTATTTCAAAAATTCATTATATTTAAATTTAAGGTTATTCATAAAATTTCATAAATATTTTTCTAAATTTATCTAACAATAAAAAACTCTTGCTTAGTGAAATTTGGTCCATTTTCGTAGTAATTTCTTAGCGCTCTATCCTTATGGATGCCTCACTTAATAACTGCATATACAATTTGATTATTGAATGAACTATTAGTGTTTATTTACAAGTTTTTTGTTCAAAATATTACGCATATTTTTCGAGGAGTGGAATTTAATGATCGCATAATTTGGAAAATTTTTTACATATAAATTTAGAAGCTAATCAAAAATTTGGCAATTGGTCAAACATAAGTAGAGAGTATTCATTATTTCATTTCAACAACTATTTAAGAAGTGGAAAAATTTTTTCATAAAATGCTGAAAAAGAGAAATTATCTTTTGCCTCCAATATTAATGGAAATTTTCGAACATTTTCTCCATAGTCTAAAGAAACACATCGAAATAAATCATTTTTTTATGGTTTTTTTTTCTTTAGAAATTCATTTGATTTATTGAAGTTGAAAAGATTTCTGTAAGTGAAAACATCGTTAATAGCAATCAATAAATGTGAAACCTGTTTAGTTGTTCTAAATGACACAAAATTTCTTTCGGAAGAAATATCTGTTTTTTTTTTTCGTTTGGGATCGACACAAACAATTGCACAATATTCATATTTTTATGGAAAAACACTTTACATTTGCGAATTGAATTTTTACGTTTTCTATTCTCTCTTTAAACATCTCCTAAGAATATTCTCTTTGTTGTTTATATGAAAAAAAAGAGAATTTTTTTTTTAAAATTCGGTTATTGATATTATTTCGATTATTATTGTAGTGAAAATATTATTATTTATTCCATTATATATTTCAATTGGATGCATATAACGATTTTTTTTTATGAAGAATAAAATTCATATAAAAAGACTTATTGATTCTATAATAAAGCATATTTTACATACAAAATGCTCGAGATGAGCGGTTTTATTTCATTTAGATAAGTTGTTGAGCAATTTCACTTTTTGTAGTTTCTAAAGAAAAAATTGTATTTTATTAAAAAATAGTCAACATCGAAGGCTTTATAGACGTCTACGACCGTCAATCTTGAATTTCATGGATCCTATTTAATTAATCGAAAGTATTTAAGCTTCACAATATAATTTCTCATCATATGTTATTTAATGCGATTTTTGCGTTATCAGCAAGCGTTATCACTTTCATTTGTAGCATTTGAGGATGCAGATTTCAGTGAGATGGACTATGGTCCTCCATCGAGGACGATCGAAGAGCAAGAGATTATTGAGCGTTATGTGACCGAATCAAGACGTACGATTCCATATTCAAGCCATGAAGGACTTGATCGTGAGTTAATCACCGAAACTACAGAACGACGTTATGAGGAACGTATACCGTATCCGGGCTACAGAAGGACATCGGAAAGTATTTTACAACAGAGCTCTTCGGGTGGTGTTGAAAGTGAAGCAGAGAGAAGGTTTGCTTCTTAAGATGTTGAAGAATTTTTTTGCAGCTTTTTTTTGAATTTTGAATTTTGTTTCCTCGTAAAAATTTTTAACTACAAAATTAATATTTGGCAATTTGTCAAATTTCCCAAAATAATAGAGAGAGAGTAAAATCTAACAGCGTTAAAATTTTGAAGACAGAGCTTTCATCTCATACTGTATGTGAGCATAATGCTTGCATTTATTTAATGCAACAATTATTTTTGTGATGTTATGTTTGCTCAAATGCTTTGAATCTGTGGTGAAATATTTCAAATAATATCACAATTTTACATTTTGTGTCAGCGCCTTTGAGGTGGCGTATATCATCTTATACCACTTTGCATGTCATGCGTACGTGCTTTGCATTTTGCATTTTGCATTTTGCATGTTGCATTTTACATTTTGCATATTGCAATACATTTTCCATGGCACACTTTTCATTGTTTCACTTCAATTCTTCTTAATGTCTTCTGAAACATTTGAGCAAACTTCATATCGTTGTATCTCATTTTCTAATATTCGTTTGCAAAAACATCTCGAAACTTGAAGGTATTTCTTATTATTGTGCAGACATTGGACTGTACAATTTGAACTCATTTGACTCGTTTGACCTCTGCTAGAAATGGCACACTGTAGTGGCATAATGCCAAGAACAGGATACTGTAATACCGTAACTGTGAAAGACTGACTGTTTAAATGAAATCTCAGTATGCAATTATTTCCCAACTTACTGTGATTTGTATAGGATGTCTTATATCCGTATTACTCACTTCTGTAGCCTGTATACCATATCACTAAGAGAATTTACCTCCACTCTGCATTGCCGATCGGTGAGAAAATTTACTTAATGCATTGTTAAGAATTTAAGGGCAGAGATAACAAAAGAAATGCACCAAATTCAATGTGTGAGCAAGACACTTTACGAATGAATTCAACAATAACCTCTAATATATAAGTGCTTCAAATCATCCATCGCTCGCTGAGAATGTTTTATTCGTTGTTCCTCTTCCCCTATATATAATTTCTTCATAATTTTATTCACTTACTTTATTTATTTTTATTGCTTCATTCTTTTAATCATAATATTCATATTTTTAACGAGATTTCGAAATTCGGCTTGGAATCAAATTTGCTTGAAAAGTTGAGGGTTTTTTTTTGAAGAAAAAATATTGATTCTTTTTTTTGCAATAAAATACGCTCGGATCAAAATAATTCATTTCAATATTTCTGTTTTTGTCAATTTCGTTATGTTTTATGAAAATATTCTCGGCGAAATTTTAAAGTTTATAAACGTGAATGAAATCATTAACAAGTTTTTAACATTTTTGTTTCGTAATGTCTCTTAAAAAGTATATTTTAGATAGTATTTGCAATCGTTATTATTAGTAATCAATAACGATAAATTTTGCGATGTTTTATGTTATAATCAATAACGATAAATTTTGCGATGTTTTATGTTCAAAATTTGCTGCAAATATCGATATGAAATTTTATGCAACACATTCAATATGAATATATTTTTGTATTGCTGAGCATTAATATAAACTCGTTCATGTTAAGCTGTTTAGCGATGGAATTTTCATATTTTGCTCTCACTCTTTCATATATGAGAGAAAAACACCCTGAATACTACAAAAAATCAATTTCCACCTATAAACTCAAGCATAAATCGTGAATAACACTCAAGCTTAAAATTCTAGGCCGAAAACGATTGAGTACATATTTTCAGGTTGCAACATTCGCGCCTATAAATGCTTTTTGCATAGCTCGCTATAATGAAGTGAAGAGTGTTCATATGAGTCTAATTTTGTGCATCTATAATGCGATGTAAATACAGTAATCGCATTTAAATACAGTAATATCTTAGAAGAGTACCTGATACGGCTACCTTGAGTATCTAATACGTTGGCATCAGATACTCAAGGTGATAATCCAATGCGATTCCACGTCTGGCAATTCCTCCTTTGCTATCATTTTTTCCAGATTAAGTAATCAATAAGCATATCACTCTTGCATTATTTCATCATATATAAGAAATCTAACCTCGTAATTAATTTATAGATGCATTGCATAGATGCTCACCTAATCGTTGATTGTAATAATCCAATAGTGTTATCATTATTTGTGAATAATGAAAGATGATCATAATAATTGCTATCCTGAAAGATAATCCACAAATAGTATAGCTATCGCATGATTGAACCTCACTTAAATCTTTTGTCTTCATCTCTCTCCCTCTCTATCTATTTCGCTCTCTCTTTCTATCTACTAAATAAGGTTGATTCGAATTTCTACAATATAGCTATGTTAATTATATTTATATCACCTTGTCTCCACTTGCACATATGCAGCAGCCGTAAGTGAAAATTCCAAAGAATTTCTTAAATTTTAGTCTTTAATCATCTCAACAGGTTATCAAGAGCTTATCAGTAGGTTAACAGATTTCCAGGCAGATTATCAGCTTCCCAGGCAGGTTATCAGATTCCCAGGCAGGTTATCAGATTTCCAGGCAGGTTATCAGATTCCCAGGCAGGTTATCAGATTTCCAGCAATAAATTCAATCAATTTACAGATATCACACAACTGGTGAACGTGATTATAGCAGAGATGCATCATTCCTGCAAACATCAGGTGGGTATTTATTGCCTCATTATCTCATTTAAATGTTTTAATTCTAATCGATCTATAAGACCGTTTGCGATTACCAAAAAATTCAAATTCGTGAAGTTATGCTATCGATTAGTTTTATGCAGTATTACGAGCATACAAGAAAAATAATTTAGGCAATATTTTCGCTCTTTGTAAAATATTATCCCCTAAGAAAGAATTGTCTATTTACAGGCTCCAATATTTCAGTTATTTAGCCTTAATTCAATTACAGAAATTAAATGTGGAATGGTTTTTTTATGCCGGCGTATTTAGAGTTTACTAGTTTATATATGAACAACATATTCTTGTATAAATATTTATTTGAATTCATTTTCTTTAGGTGAAATATTAGAAATGTTTAGAATAACTTCGATAGTTTATAGGAATGTCCACATCATCGCAACCACAGCAAATTAACTCCGGTTCGACAATGACACGATCAGGAGGCAATATCGACTCTTATGGATATGATGTGCATGAAGTTCATACCTCAGGTTATTTTATGACCTTTAAATTATTGCATTCTCTAGGAGGAACATTCACAATTTTTGTCGTGGTTTTTTTTGTGGGTATTTACTTAGCGAATAATTTCAAGGATTGTTTTTAATTATCTATGTTCTTTTCTATTCGATTTGCTCTAAAATATATAAAAATACCATCAGTTAGGCATTCTCATTCCTCTAACCATTTCGTTCCTCTCATTTTAAATCTCATTCATTAATCTTAAATAATCTAATATATACTATACTACTTTATGTCTACCAACTAATTAGCAAAATGGTTATCCGAGATTATTGCATTAGAGCAAATATAAAATTATTATTGGTATTTTTTTAAAATGTATTTCAGAGGGAGGTGCACGTATAGTGCAAACACATGGTAGTGGTCTTATTCATGGGGAAGGTCCAGCAATAGAACAAAGGGATCGTTCTATTAGCGAACAAAGGACATTTCCTGATCGAAGCATCGAACAGAGAACAACCCTTATCGAAGAGCGCACACTTGACGATCGTAGACCGGGTATCACGTCGGCACTCAAAAGTGGATCTAAAGAAGTTGGATTTCTTGGATCAGTCAGGTGAGTATCTGTTATCATGGTAAACATAGGTAGATAGAAGAAATAACCAAATTAGTACTAAGTAAATTAGATCGAAGATGATTTGATCGGGTTGATTTTTTGCCTATTTATTTTCTATATGAAGATTACTATTACTAGTAATGGCTAGAATAGAAGTTGTTCTATGCAGATTCAAATTTTTGAAAAAAAAATAATAATAAAAATAAAATTTACCACTGAAAAAAAAGAAAAACTTTTTTTTGTCCATAAATGAACCCGGATGATACTCATTGTAGATCGGCAGCGAGTGGGATTCAATCTCGAGTGGATACACGTCCAAGCGTTTATACAGTACCCACTCCGTCAACGGCTAAAACTGAACTGTGGCGAAGTGTTGGTGCTGCTATTGGTGATACGTAAGCTCTTTGATATTATCATCTATCAAATATATAGTTTATTTTTGTAATAGAGATTTTGTGGCTTGAACATCTCATTCATTTAGGCACACAATTTTCTTAATATATGAGCATAACCGATGGAAGAGTTCATTGCAAACCATTCATGATTTTGTTCATGATTACTCTCGATTTTGTTCTCGATGACTTCTGATTCCATTCTTGATTGCTCATGGTTCCATCGCCGATCACTCCTGAATCCACTCCTGACTATTCCTGAATCCGCCCCCAATTGTTCCTGATTATTTTCCTGATCATTACTGAATCCGTTTTCGATTATTTCTAGTTCTGTTTTTGATGGCTTCCGGTTCCGTTCTTAATAATTCTTGGACTCGTTTTCAATTATTCATGGTTGTGTTCTTGATTGTCCATAATTCTATCACCATTGCTTCTGATTCTATCCTTTAAAAATGTTTCTAATATGTTCCTTATCTCTTAATCCGTTCTTGGCTATTCCTGATCCTCATCCGTATCATAAGACATATAACGAAGTAGACAACATTGGATTAGCTGGTGTCCATACTACTTACAGCACAAATCATTATAGTCGAACATAAACACATCATTCGCAGAACAAAATCGAGTCCAATCTCAGTTACATGAAAATGTTGAGAATAATTTGCAATATGATTGAATCGATTTCTTTGCTTCATAATGATGGCTATCAGTGAAGAAATGCTGCACTACCTTAGAATTTTTATATTTTATTTTCTTAGAAGAAACATTAATTAAGGCATGCAAATATTTCAGAAAAACCAATTCCCTTTAATATTCCCTTCTAAATACTCCTCAAGTCATCAATAAAGTCATCTCACTGTTAGTACAAACGGTCAAAGACCTTATTTGATTCGTGATATTGGTTTATTGACTTTTTTTTCAAACAGGTAAGTCAACAATGATCATTTATTGACCTTCGAATTGATAAAGTTAAAAACAGATTAAATCGATGAGCATTTTCGTAAGCAATTTAGATGAGCGATTTGAATCACAAAATGCAAATTTTTACACATTTAACGTCGGTTAAAATGTTTACTTAGCAATGCTGTGAAAACAAATTCAGTGCCGAATGCATGAGGGCCACCGTTTCGTTTGCTCCACTTCAGAGGTATTATACATTTAGGCAACTTATGAATATCTTTTCCAAACATTCCTAAATAATTGTTTTACTTGAGATAAGTTATTTACCTATTCTATATGTGTTGTTAAATAATTTTTTATTCTACACGTACAGTCAATTGTTCTCTCATTTTATATATCCTATTTGTTTTCCTACTTTTTAGGTATATATATATTTTTTTGTTTCTATTCGATAATATTTTCTTCCATCAGATTCGTTGTTCAATATCTTCGCGAATCATCTATTTCTCAACAGAATTTTTGAAAGTATTTCTATCAATTATTTATCAAACGGGTGGGGCTAACTGCTTGATAAACAAGTGGAATAGATTTGCAGCTAATATTTTCTGCAAAGATCATAAAATTGTTCATGCATTTATAGTTTTGCATAAATGAATGCACTATATTGTAGCTCATTATCACGGAAAGACAGCTACAAGCGTATGCAACAAGGTCAATTCGATGAGTCGGCTGATATATACTTGGTCAGTTGATTAACTCATATTTATCGATATTCACCTGTCCAGTTTATTAAGCCAATTATGATATCTACCTTACCAGTTCATCAAATCATGCACTTTCCAATACGTTATAGGCAAATATTGACTAATAAGGCAAATATTAATCAACGACAGATAAGGTCAGCTAGCAAAATACGTAAATCGTTTTTCTGTTAGAGCTTTACTTTACTCTCATCACCCATTAAGCACCTAACGGTCAATAATTTCGGAAGCTTATTTTAGCCTCGATCCGATGCGTCCTTAATGACAGGGACCGGTCGTTCTCACTCGGAAACTCCACAGCCTTCAGCATCCTGTTGGGAGAGAGTTACGCTCTTCTTCCGGAAACTATTTTCAAGAATCGAGTAAGTGTAGATCAAGTTGAAATCTTCATCTAATCACATGACTTGAACGTACAACCCGTAGAGCAAGTTTGAATTAACGTTAATTGTAGTTAATGCACTACTTGGTTATGGTAGAGACCGAAATGCTCGGAGAATGGCCGAAAAAGTAGTGCTAAATCGTGTCAAAATTGAGGTATTCAATAATAAAAATGATTCGTTGTTTTACTTCTAAGCAGTAGAGGAATTGATATAGTGCGTTTTCAAGTAGATACATTACATAGATTTTATTTGTATAAAAATTCATTGGTAAACAAATAACAAATAAATATTTGATATATTTGCTAATGTATTTGAAATGAATTATTCAATATCTGCTAATATATGGAATAGTTTTTTGCATTCATTTCCTTCTCCGCTGCAGGAACACAAAGTGTACGCCACGTTTGTTATGTCTCTTATTATTATTACTCGTTCTTCTGCTACTTTTCTTCATTCTTCTCGGTGTTATTCTCAATGCAATCTTCGGTGCTTATTCGGTAAGATTTTTATGCATGATTTCCGCTTATTACTCATTCGATAGAATTTCGTGTTTTAGATATGAAAATAAACTGGAATTTTGTAATAATTTTCATAAATTCTTTGAATATTGCAGTGATAAGTTTTCAGTTCCAATGATGAAAGTTGTTTCGCTACGTGTTTCACTCTGTTTTACTTTGCAGTTGGAGTTATGTTTCATAGAATATAATTAAGTTCGTTATGGTTTTAAGTGCAAAAGTTAGTGCTAAAATAAGTTCGCAACGAATTCAGTAGCCCAATTTTGTCTAATGTAAACTCGCAATAAATTTAGGTGCGAAAATTGGTGCTATTTCCGCCGATTTGTGAAGAGTGTCGTCAGCGATCACCGAATGGAGTTTTCGAGCAAACACCAAGCATTCTTTACGTACATTATAATAGCCCGTCGCAAGCACACTTCGAGCTCGTTGGGAATTCGCCTTTCAAGAGCAACTCTTTCACTGCCATCGATTTCAACACGGTAAGGCTTACTCAAGATTTGACCATATTACTCGCCCTCCCCCTCTCTCATCTGTCCATTTCCGCCGATTTGTTAATTATCTACAATGTAGATAACGTTGTAACGTTAATTAAACATCACAACTTAGGTATTAATCAAATAAGTAACTTATCTACTGCTAATATGCAAATCATTGCAGGGATATATCGCAATAGCTGATCATGCACTCACCGATAGCAATGGTAAACATACGACGTGTTTTGTAATGCCACTCGATCGTACTGCTATGCCGAGCATGTCTGCATTACAGGATGCATTGAGGAGTACAGAATCTGAGGTAAAACATATTAAATTTTCCATCGTTACTTGAAATGTTTTTACTAAATTATTACTCAATTTCGTTATCTAATTTCATTTATAAATTTCCATATTTCATAAATAAGTACATATAGCATACGAGTCAAGAAATTTTTAGGAATGATACTGAAACAATAACAATTATAGTAATTAAAATAATAAAACAATCTGTCACTTATTAATATTTGTACTATGGTAAGTTTGCTATCAAATTGTGCATTGGTCATACAGTAGTGACTAACTGAAAAAAAAACAGCTTTATTTCAGTATTCATCGAATTAGACACTACCCCAATCAGACACATCAATATGAAGGAGTTTATCGTTTTTGCTAATGAACTGAAATCTACCAAATATTTATTCCTTAGGTTAAATTAATAACGAGTTGTACTCATATTCTTAGTATACCTACTTTACCCTGTAGTATACCAACACCTTATTGAGATGATTTAGGTCGCTGAAGATACCGATATAGCATGGTATATTCGTAATATCTATGTAAATGTTCTATATGTTGTATTATCGTAATTTTACTATGCCTGATAATCTAAACGACGGGCTGATAAATAGCTATCGTAATCTATATAATGCCTGAATTAATAACTAGTCATCGTTCACATTATTGCATTGGATGAAAATGTTTGACCGATTTTCTTAAGTTACTGTCATTGAGGTGCAATCCGAGTTCGGCTGGCAGGAATATTGGCAATATCAAGTCGAACCAATCGATGCGTTAAGTGCCGAACGTAAATTCACTGAGAGAATTGCTGATTGCATTAATGCAAAGTGGTATTTGCTCAAACATACTGTCTATACAAAAGGTTCAACTTTTACTGTTTTTTTTTACGAACCACTTAAGACAATGGTTGTTAAGGAGAGGGGAAGGGGAAAGGTTTGAAGGTAAGAAATAGGATAAACGATAAAAAAGGAAATGAAAAAAAAATGAAAAAAAAAAACAATGACTACCTGTGAAACAAATTCCATCAGATGATATATCACCTTTTCATCTGATTTTTGAGGATTTCTTTTTGTTAGATAGCGTCTACGATAGTATTGCATTGTATTATTGGTGTGAATGTTTTGTAGATATTTATTCATTTTCTGATCACTCAAACATCTTTAAAAATAAAATTTTATTCGAAATATTCATTTTCAGATTCCGGATGCTCGGATTGTTATGATTTCTGTTTACCGGATTATGGTGTGCAACGATTGCATAAATATGCAGATGACGTAACAGTGGGGATAAGAAGACTCGATTGTTTCCGTCTATATGTTCCCGAATGGGCCAAATACCAAATAACGCCGGATAGCCAGGGTGGACACTGGTCATACCCGAAAATTTCTTCAAATACACAACGAGATGCTAGCGGAAACTGGGTGAATTGGAGCCCAATCGCTGGTTAACGCGCTCATGTGTAATCTACTCGATGTTTTAAAGATGAACTCAGCCATAGCATAGTGCTACTTAAAGCCGTCTTCGATAGCTGTATGATTATTGCGCACAAACTGCCTATAATATTGTTCTCACTCATCACTCTGCCCATATTATTGACCCTTTTGTATGAAAACACTGCTTGTAGCTCCATTTGATGGTCATTGGAGTGCCTCTTGCCTTTAATATAAAAGTGTATTTGTATGCAATGATGAATAATAAATTTTCTTTCTCATAAGAAATAAAATACAATAAAAATAGAGAATCGACTCTCTAATCTCGATTCCAAGCAAATTCTTTTATTTGCACAGATATTTTATTGAAGAAATGCTATCGTGTCAAGAAGCAACATCGGTTTCCAAATATATTGGTGTGCATATGATAAGTACTCGGAGATGCTAATAGCTCCGGTTTAACGAGCCATGAGGAATCCGTGCATCAGTCCGCGCATTCCAGCCGGAGAGTCTGACTTCAACGTTGTCGAGGTTCCCTGGAAAGCTGTATTGATTCTCTATTGCAGAAATCCACTAGGAAGCTAAACGTGTTATTCGAATACTTTCAGCTACCTAGTAGGTCTCCAAAGTAATGAGTTTTTGCTGTATTCAGCGTATTATTACAGGTGAATCCTTCAACCTCTACAACAGGGAGTTCCTGCCAGTTTGTTGCGAATTTCCTGGAAGGACGTTGCGATTTTCCTCAAAGCTATAAGAAGTCATTGCTAGATATTTTTTGCATCTTTAAAAATTCATAAGAAATGTATGTTGTTAACAAATGTGGTTATCGCCTGCGAAGTTGCATGAATTTCTTGCTATAGTTTTTATGTGTTTCTTTATTTTGCAAAATAAAGAAAAAGAAAAAACAAAACAGAAGAAAAATAATGCATGTAAATACAATGATCAAAATTCGACGTCAATTAAATATAATCTCATATATTTTCCTGAGGTTGAAACGATTGTGACGATTAATAAACACAAAAACACTAAGCTCAGAGACAACACCAAAAGAGAGTTTATTCCATACTCTGATAACTCGAAAAGGGAACGAGTTATATACCGAATTTAGTGTTGCGATACGTGGAAACTATTAAAAACTATGAGCTCGTAATGAATTACATCGATTGAGATAAGCGAATATTGAATCAAATTCAGTACCGCGGAAATCGTGAAAAATTTTAAAACATAGTATGAGGTCTAATTCAAGGTGTCGATATTAAAGCGATTTTACGCCGAAAACACGCACAGGATCTCCAGAGTTCCGATTGTATTGAACTGGAAAAACTTTTTGAAAAGCTATTTTGTTGAAATATATCTGCACACTCTCAAGCCACTCATTTTCCGATTTCATAAACGGCGACCAAATTTGGCAATCATTTTCAAGAATAGTGGGACAATATGCAATGAGAACCTTCTTATAATTGTTGAAGGTATTTTTACTGAATTGCCCCATAGAATGCAATTTATATGCCCAGGTTGTTAGTAAAATTCCAATGCAAAGATCGTCATCGAACACACCCAAATCTCGAATAAAGTTAGCAATAGAAATCAAAGCCTCGGAAATTCATAACGGGCATTCATACTTCAACACGATATGCAACGGCTGATATTTTTTACCGAAGGGCAAATGTATTGTGAATATTCATTGCGAATATTTTTTGGAGTAAGATCATAATAGAAACTTTACTTTAATAATACCCCATTACCTCTTACAATTCAGTATTTCTTAGCAAGCTATGAAATTGACTAGTTAGGTAAGTGGATTGACAATACACATGCTATGCCCACCTTATCTAGCTTTCTGCCCACTTATGTTGGTCATATGACTAGTGAAAAGGGAAAATTCACCGGCTGTCAACTACATCTGTTTACAGTTCTGTTTGAAATTGAAAAATGATAAGCGATGTCGACTTATCGTATTGATAACGCTCGTCGATTTTCTTATCACCATCTTACTGTACTTTTCTGTTCTTTTCTTACCACCCACTAATTTTGAAATCATCTCTTTATTTATTTGCATTTTCCACTATTTGTTTATTTGCTTATCTAATTATTTATCTGTTTATTTATTCACTTACTTGTTTATCTATTTACTTATTTATTTATTATTTATTTATTTATTTATTTATTATATTTATTTATTTATTTATTTGTTTATTTACTTATTCAATTATTTATTTACTGTTTCTTAGTCGATACTACCGAGCCAACGGATGGATAGACACAAACACACTAGCACACATAGGCGTAGCTTCACGACAGTTCAAGTGCCAATGCGTATTGCAAATACGAATGCAAATTTGCATAATCGTATAAGGCTATAAGATGATTTGAAACTATGGTATGTATGGTATGGAAAAAGATGACGAATCTTTATGTATAGAAAACGAGCTAGGGAGAGGATTCCCTTATACCACTTAACGAGGTTTAATCCACTTTACATTGCTGCAACGCCACCAATAAAGTACTCTCAGGTGTCATTGTCATACCTCGCTACCCATTCAAACTAGCCGTCTTCCTTTAAGAATTTGCCTGAAGTGGGTTTGGGTTATCGGAGACAGTTATCGAAGTATGTGTTGACGAATACTGTTGACAGATACTATACATGACTGGTAATGCGCAAGCTAGATGTAATGAATGCAAATATGCGGCGTATAGAATCTTTGCATTAATTTCCATACTTGTATTAATTAAATTCCGGTTAATATGCAAATGTGCATATCCTATTAACTATCATCGCGCATAACTTCATTCTTTTGTCTGCGTTATTTTTTGATTTTCGAGTATTTTATTCATTTTTATGCAAATTCATTTATTTACTATATGCAAATTTTTGCAAGCAGTCGTCTTTATGACGAGGTTATTTCTATGTGTTCGAATGATGCAATGACCATCCCAAGAAATTCATGACCATCTCATCTATAAATTATGGATTATGCTCTTTATAGGTACGGAATTCTTACCAAGTCAGTCAGATGGGTGCAAAGAGGTGAATTTTTATATTGCATCATTTGTTAGTCTGCTTGGTTCTTCGAATTATTACTTGTTGCATTTGGATTTTTGTGTGTTTTTTTTCATCTTGTTGTTCCTAAGTGCATTACTACAATTGTTAACAACAAATATAAACCACACAGAAGGCGAGCTGTAATTTGCTTTGCAATTATATTGACTCTCGAAACGAAAAATTGATCTATTCAACGCGGGTCTTATCACAAAGTTGATGAAAAAAAGCCGTGCTAGTTTTGCTGGGATTCGGCGCTTTTGTCCATCCGTAGCGAGGTTTCGAAGCTGAGAATCTTTGAAAATACAAAGAAAAGTTAGAGTTTACTAGGCTTATTCTTTAATATTAAAGAATATTAGTTGTATATATTCACCATTGTCGGCTGGTCGGTTTATGAGTTACTCAACTGTTCGTAATGAAATCAATGTTTTGAACATTTCCGATATTCAGTTCAACAGTTTAGTTTGAATTCTTTGTTGATATTATTGGTCGATACCTTAAAGAGTTGGACTGTATTGAATATGCTTTCCTATTACCTATGTGATGAGACTTATTAAGTGGAGGGGGGGGGGGAGGGGAGGAGAGATGTCTGCGACAAGCGTCCATCAAAAATGCGCATCTCAGGCGTAAAGGTATGTAGCGTCGAGTATTTGCGGAACTTTTTCACGACGAATGAAAGCAAATAAGTTTGAGTTTAGGGCACTTCAATATTTGTTGATTCTATATAGTTTTCATCACAATTTGCAGAATTTTTTCCCACTATACAAATGTAATGTGGAATGCAGATATACCTAATTTAGCGTTAATTAGTTAGATTTTCAGGACTCTATCCATCCCCATCCAACCAATTACTCAACATTTTTTTAGTTGATCATATCAGTGATATGCGTCTATCGTTTACTATAGAGATCGAGTTTTAGAACGAGACGGACGTCGAGAACTTCAAACCGTAGTGGAATCGATTCAATGAATATGACTAACGGAAACACGCACGAACAATGCTGGGATGGTACCACCGATCTTGAGAATATTAAGCGTTGCATAAAGGATGGACATCCGGTGCTTCTTCTTATGCGTGGTGTACCTGGCTCAGGCAAATCATATTTGGCAAGGTGAATTTTTGTGCACTTTTGTTGATTTTTATTTGTTGAACGTTCTAGGATCGTTTCATTCGTATGCATGTATATACCTGTTCACCCGTCTCTCAGGTAGGTTCATTTTGGAAATTGTTAATATTTGCAATCGACATTTTCCATATCATATCATGAATCTTATAAAAATTTTAAGAAATTTATATTTGTTTTATTAAAATCGAATTTAAGCTCACAAAGAAAGAAAAAAAAAAAACAGTTGCACTAAAATTCTTATAGGAGTGATTTCCTTGGTCACAGATAATAGGCATCGAATGAGTGTGGAAAAGATGAATGCATTCTGTTATTTTGGGTAGCCTTCTATATGAACCCTCAAGTTGACGCATCACTGCCAAAGGAAACATGTAAACTTAAAATCTGTGGTACCTAAATGTCGTACTTGGAGTTGGTAGTATTGTTGTTTATGAACTAAAAGTTTGACCATACTGTTTTGTAAGAAATAGAAGTTCAAGTACCATACTATGATGTTGTCTTAGGAATTTTTAACGAGTATAAAGAAGGTCTATGAAGGATATCATAGAAAAGAGTGAAGAAGTCAATTTTAGCTGTCTTGTTAACGATAAAGCAATTATGTTTATCACTATTGTTTTGGTTTGTGCATGACCAACATGCTAATGTCGCTAATAATTTAAATCATTTTCTTTGTTTTATTTTTTTCGTTGTTTCTAATTAATTTTGCACGCTCAATGCTTACCTGCTTTTATCGTAGTACATCGCCGCTCGAACTCCAACTTCTTGAACTCTAACTTCTCGAACTTCAGGAGAAAAATTCTATTTTGTGATCAGTGCTTGTGGTTATTATTATCTCCAATGAAAGGTGTGAACATGATTTTGAAGCCTTTTTTTAGAGAGTTGTTAGCCGGAACGAATGGTGTAATACATAGTACAGATAATTATTTTGTCGAGAATGGAGTCTATACTTTCGACGCCGATAAACTTCAAGAATTTCATCTAAGGAATCTGAAAGAAGGTAACTATTTGCATGATTTCATCAAATACATTGCTCTATCGATGATGTTTTATTTTTGTCGGTACAATAGTATCATTGAATAAGCAGTTTCATACTTGTTCAGCAATTGAGAAATAAAACGAGAGGGAGGGAAAGCTTTATAGAGGGAGAAAATTGTGAATATAGAGGGAGAAAATCTTTCGTATTTCATTTTAGGCGTCTACGAAACAAGCTTCTATGTGATAATTGCAAGTGAATGTCATATTCTTCTATTGGTTAGCATATTCGACATTTGCAATATCCATACTTATTGCTTTGAGAGTTGTTTGTGATGTATTATACTGAGCTATTGAAAGTTTATATGCGATGCTTCAATGAAACTTTCGAGGGGTAATGTTTATACTTTGGTCAGAGCTGATGTGGGTTGCATTTGGCATGATCGATGTGTTCGTGCATGTGTGTCTGAAGGACGAAGAGGATTGGGAAAGGGGAAGGAATTATGAATGTGGGATCTCCATGTTGACATAGTGAAATATGCCACTTCATGGTTGCTTATTTTTGGATTCCCTCCTCGGAATCCCTACCGTATCGTAACGTGAGCATTTCCCGTTATAATAATAATCAGAAGCACTTTTTTAATTCATTCAAGTTTGATGATAACGAAGCAATTTCTAAAGTGCCTGTAGATTCAATCCATTTGAGGTTGTTAGGGTCTTTTTGATTTTAATGTTGTTGATTAGGATGACCCCACTTTATTATATGGCGGCGAAATTGAGGTTATATATTCGCCTTGACTGCAGCATTTCTATTGAATGAGTTTATGTCTTCACCTCTGTTCTTCGAGTTTTTATATGCTCATATTTTAAATTGTATTATTTATTTAGCAAAGAATGCAATGTCGAATGGAATAAAACCAATTATTATCGACAATACGAATATTTATGCACGTCATATGAAAGCCTATATCACACAGGTAATAAACTTATATGATCTCTTAAAGGTATATAGATAATTATTATGAAAGTTAATAGTTCATTTTTGTACTCTGAATTAGTCTTATTGATTGTTGACTTTGTTTCGTCTCACTGGGTGAATCAAGCTTGATTATTTCATAGTGTGGCTTTTTGTTTCACTCATCACCGCTAGTCTACCCTAGTCGCAATGCGCTAAAAAGTTGGATATTTTTATAGGAATGGTAACTTTGCTAATTATATGAATTTTCTCACAGCGTAGATACTGATTGATTTCGAACTACGATTCTATAAGGAAGGAATGGATAAAGGGAGAAGGGTTGATCATTTTTAAACGGGTAGTGGATTTAGTAAGCCAAAAGAAGAGAGTTTCGTTCTCGAATGATTTGTTTACGAGTAACCCATTTTTGCGAATGATTTTTGCATAAAAGCAATAAATTTGTGCCCATCTCAATTTCTATAATATTAAATCTAACTAAAAATGCTGAAATATTAGGCAGTTGAATGAATGAAGTTGTAGGACGGTACTGCTTTCAAACTGCTGCTCTCTATTCCGTTCTCACCCTCATAACTTGATCATTCCTATTGTTACCTGAAGTCAACTTATAAATGACTCGGTTTTAATTGTCTCTGGTTTTAAGTGCTTTTCTCTCTATATTTTTTGCGTTAATATACTCAGCAATCTTTCAGGCGGTGAAATTTCTCTACGAGATTTATTTTGTTGAACCGGAAACGGAATGGAAAATGAAGGCTGCGGAATGTGCCAGGCTTGTTACTTCTCACTTTATCGTTAGATTTATTCATATTTATTCATTCGGTCTTTCAAGGAAGACACTGATTGTAATAAATACTTTTTTCACGTAATGGGTGGTACAGCTAACTGAAAGCTTTTGAGTGGCTTTTTTTTGTAAGAAGGTTTATTGAGCAATCTTCCCATCTGTCCCTCCCCTTCATTTTCTACTTGGGAGGTATTCGCACCGCCCGAAGTCTCATCTGAAGATACAGAATTGCTTGGAAACGTAGGAAAGTGGAGTCCAGTACATGCGGCCGTAGATAACGTTATCAGTTATCCCCTTATAGACATATGGTAACAGTTTAAAAGTAGAAAGTGGAGACCACACTGAACCACTCTGCTTCTATTTACTCTCATTAATATTCCGATTCTATAATTAATCTTAAAGGGAGTGTTGCAGACGTAATACTCATTCGATAGCAATCGAGAAAATATCCTATTTGTTGGAAACATTCGAAGCAGTCAGTCTGAGGGAAATGATAAGACCAATTAAATTAAAGTAATTTTCATTTCTTAATTCGATTTTGCGCATTTCTTAATTTAATTCGATTAGTACTTAAATTGAAATATTTTAATGCGCATTTATATGCATTGTTCAAGTCAATTAAAGTAAACTTATTAATTATAGATATTTTATATCCGCAATCAACTTTTGATGAAGAGGATTAAGTGCTGCAGATCGAAGCTTATGTAATCGCAGCTATCTGGGAAGTTGTGGAATGTTCAGCGTAGAAGGGCCATTAATATTTTTAAGTACGGAGAAATCATCATTAAGGAAAGATACGTCGATAATTTTAAGTTGTTTATTGCCAGTAAATAGGTATTCTATTGTTCAGTATTTTATAGAATGAGCAATCCCTTTTATATTTATATTTATTATATCTGTTAGTAAAGAACTACGCCATAATTCAGCATTTTGTAGAGTGGATAACATATCGTTATGTTATGTTTACCTAACTAGTAGGTTGTTATTGCGTATTGCCTTACCTAACGCAACGGGTAGCTCATCGCTGTGTTATATAATTTGATGAAGCTTTTATAGTGAAGGTATTACCGAGTTGATGCTAGTGGAAATTGCCTATTGTCGATTCAAAATTGAACTGCAGTCTGTTTTATATCATCCCCACAATTCTGTTTATTGGGATTTCTTTCCACTTAGCAAAATTTTTCCATTATTCTTACAAATAAAAATTTGCATATTTTAAAGCGCTTTCAAAATTTTAATTTAAAATATATTTGATGACAAATAAAAACAATTTTTACTATATTGATTGAGCAAAAAGCAAATTCGTTGCTTCGTAGGCAGGATGTGATTTCTATTCGTAAATATGTCTTGGATTTCTCGTAGGATTTCGTAGCATTAGTTCACCTTTCCAAAGTGTTGAATTTTTTCCTAAAGGTGTGATCTTACAGATTAAAACCACCATTAGAGGCCGGCGGTGATGAACATACTTTCGTTACGAAAGATTTCGCAAAATTTTATGCTGGTAAGTTGATTTTTATATGATAGCTGCTATACAATTTTAGTCAGAAGAGAGGAGCAAGGTTATGAATTTCAGCGATAGCATGTTCTCTGTATTACTTTACAACTTGTTTCAAACCTAACGAAAGACATATGATCCACTTTCTTCTCTCGTCCCCCTTCCTCCCATGTCCAGAAATAGCCCAAATTCAGCCGAAAATGTGCCAGTTACTTTTCTCAGTGTTTTATCTATTCAGCACAAATATGCCTTAAACAAAAGGAAGAGGGGAAGCTGCAGTGAAGGTGTTCATAGGGCTTCTCAAAAAATTGAGCAGGAGTTTTATCCAAAATGGCCAAGAAAGATGCGGAAAGAATATTGCATGAATACTTCGAGGTGGGTGACGTGAAAGCTAACCCCTTTAGCTCATTTCAGTCGCGTAAGTGCTTGGGTTATATCGGTTTTGTGACCTTCTACCTCTTTCAAAAAGTGGTCGTGATACACTGCAGTCATTTTCTGTTTATCCCTACATTTTCATATGCTGGTCCTGTCAGTAAGATATGCTAAGTAAGCTAATCTTCAGGTATACGATGGTCAGCCGCAAATGTGGCTAGAGGTGAGCACCAGGCAATGCCATTAGGATTGCCTCTGAAAGGATTGCCGGTGCCCCCCACAGACGGTGACGGCAACGTGACTGATCTGTGTGGGGGCACCGCAGCGATAAATATCAATAGTGATGGATTAACAGATAAGAAAAAACAACGTATAGAATGTGGTGGTATCATGAAAAGTGAGAAACAGCTAACCACGAAGCCGTTGTTATCTTTATTACCTTTCAAACAGGTTTGTATTTGATTATAATTCATTTTATTTTCTTTATGTTGTATAAATTAGGATACCTATGAGGTGGGGCAAGAAACGAATGCTTCATTTACTTTCACTCTTTTCTCTTCTTCGATACACCTTTCCTATGAAAGCAGATGTTCTAAGAAATTCAAAGCGTATGCTTCTAGTACTAATATTTCATGATTGAATAAATTATAAATGAACCTTTTTTTAATGCTTTATTCATTTGGCGGTCTTTTATAATGTTGGTTCTATCTATAAAACTTAACAACTTTCATGCTGTTAAGAAGGATCAGCCTGTTGATCGTTGTCGGGAGAGAAAAGGGGATTGCTGGAGAGATGAGTATTCGTAATCTTTGCGTTAGCATGAAGGTATACAATTCATACTTGATCGTTAGTTTCGTTATTTTTCCTCACCGCTTCAGCGAATCCCTTTCCATATTTTGGCATGTTTTAGGGATTAATCCTATTTTAATTTGAAAGTGTTGTAATTTGCTAATCATGTCACAGTTGCATTTCGTAGTCAATGTAAATCACTCATTTCAAATATGTTTATTTCTCATTGTTTGAGTTTATAGTTTCCTCTCGAATTGTAAAACCATGTTGAAAAAGCGTTTATTCGTAGGCGGGATTTGAACCGACAACGTTTAGTTTATCATGCTGGCGCTATCTTAACTGAGCTAATTGAGATCTTCACCTCTTGTATTTGTCATACAAAACTCACATCGGTATTTGAGAGTGTCCATGCATCGTGCAAATTAATATCTAAGTATTAGAAGTGTATGGCGTTGAATAGAAGTTTATTCACTTGGTAACTCTTGCATTTTTGATTAATTTAGCATGTGCCCCCCCCCCCATCCCCTCTCCCTTCCCCTCCCCCCTCCTCCCCCTTCCTACGATGATTTGCAAACAAAATTTGTTCAGAAAGGTGCAAAAGAACGAATCCTTCCTATCACGAATTATAATTACTAAGCATTGATCACTGCAGCACACTTCTAAAGAGGAATACTTTCAGCCATCTCTTATGCCACAAATAACGATTGGAGTACAAACAAATGATTTGATTCGGATATTATATGTGAGTGGGAACGCTGATGATGAGATCTTGGCCAATTTAGCCACCAAACCGCAATTCACGATCGTCAAACGGATAAAGGTCGATGTGGATGCTATCAAAAAGGACAGATCAACACAAACAGAGTAAGTTAATTCAATTATTTATCGATTATTGATTGATTTCCCCATGAAAGTCATCGAATTTCGAGATGAAATGATCGCTTTAGAAAATAGTTCTTAGTTTAGATCGATTAAACTTAATGAGCTATTTAAAGCAATGATAGCCTTCGTTCCTAGCCCATTCAATTGGCTGCAATACAATAGAAAACTGTTGCTGGCAGTTGTTGACCCGAACTTTTCTATCAGAGGTGGATGCAGATC
Source organism: Baylisascaris schroederi (assembly GCA_006503575.1). Taxonomy (NCBI): domain Eukaryota; kingdom Metazoa; phylum Nematoda; class Chromadorea; order Rhabditida; family Ascarididae; genus Baylisascaris; species Baylisascaris schroederi. The sequence continues at coordinate 1,116,057 of QEWY01001940.1, forward strand.
GATCATTGATTGTTTGATCAAAGCAATCGATTATTTGCTAGTTCATCATCAAACCATAGACGTAATTAACCCTATGTAGTAACTTTATTATAGGAAGTTAAAATGGGCTAATTATTTTTTATTGGCCAACAAAATGTGTTTATTAAATATTTTTATTTAATTAATTCTCTAAAATACACCATTGATGAGTTTAATGTTTATAATTATTGATAATGGTTACGTGATATGCCTATGAAATCAGAGAGGAATGAGTAGATTATAGTTTATATTCTCTTTTTGTTATGTTCTCATCGAGTATAGATATAATTCATTAATTAATAGAAATAAGATGTTAATTTGCAGTTGGAATTTCATTCCGTCGGAGTTAAATCTTCTAATGGCTTTATTCCCCGAAGAGGCACCAGCCGATTTATCCCATATACTTCAAAGAGTAGGCATTGACATGACGTTGAGTATATTTCGTGAAATAGGTGCAAAAATGGACATTTTCGCTCATCCTGAAGAGGTTCTTTTATATTGTTTTTTAATTTCATTCATTTTTTTTGAAACACTCACAATTTTCAAACCTTTCGTTATTTTTTTTTTTAAAGAACTAGACGTTCGCAGGATAGACGTTCAAGTTAATGCCTGCATAGAGGTATTACAAAGGAATAAAACAGTAGACTGGTTGCTTACGGGAGGGCTACGGAAACAGAACCATGGGTACTACTTTTACGGGAAGAGGGCCACAGAATTCGTTGTTGCTTGACAAGACCACGCGTCCACTTTTTGAGGTCTACGAATTATTTCGCTGTTTTCCACCAATAAACTCATCGAGAGTAACCATAAGCTTGAGTTATTTGATAGGTTTGCTTTGTGCAGTTCCTGATGGATGTCTAAGAATTTGAATCTTAATTTCCTTTCTGTTTATTTTTTCGCTTTGAATTGGTGCAGTCGGGTATGTCATGTAATGTTTAGTTTATATGCCCTGCCCTCTTTATGCTCCGTAACAAGTATGGCACTGCGTGAGGTGTTGACAGAAAGGACAGAACAGTGGTTTAGTGAAGACGGAAAGGGAAAAGGAGGATGATGGGCTTGAGAGGTGAGCAGATGACTAAGGATTAGCTTCAGATCAGCCACCGGTACAACATTCCTCTCCCTCAATTTTTGTCAATTTGTGGTGGAACAATCATGAAGGTGTTGTTTAATTCGATTTAATTTACGAAACAGAACATCGATAAAGCTGAACATTCGTTTTATATTTTGAAAGCCGCTGATTTTTGCGGTGGGAGCAGAAATTTTTTTTTTATTTTTGATGAATATATGCAATGTAGTATCGCTTTTTCTTGTTTTGGGTGTGCTGAAATGAACTAATGTTGATGCGCTTATTTTAATCTTTTTTGATGGTCTGGTTTTATTATTATTAACAAATATTTCAGTTCCGTGATATGACAAAGCCCGTTCACTTATCTTTTTTAATATCAATCCAGCGAAAGTAATACTAAAAATATTTCGTTATTATTATTAATGGTACTAAACTATGTCACAAAATACCGAAGTAATGCTTTTTTTGTCTATTTCATGAAGATGTTGTTGAGGTGTATGTAAGCATTTCAGATAGAGGTACCAGATGAGAGTACGCTCTTATCGGAGACTTTCGAATGTGTGAGGCAAAAGCCGAAACCGAACGAGATGGATGGTGCCGTCATAACGGCGGCTTCAGGCAGTTCTAATGTGAATGCCGATTCGAATTGTACTACAGTTGCACCACCTGCAAAACCGGTTAAGAACGGTTTCTACCGAATGGAACTCTCTGTCGATATGATACGCAAGCTTTCTGAGCTTTTTGGTTGGTATTATCCACAATGTTTGCGCATGTGCAGAGCGTTCACTAGCACTGTTGCTTACCTTAAATCGCGCATTTTCAAGTAAAGATAACCATCTTTTGGTAATGGTTTAGTAGGCGTCCACTCACTTGTACCATTGCTGAGTTATAGAAGATTGGTGAAATGAGCGTTAAAATTTGAGTCTTCGAATAAAGCTGCTCTAAGCAACAGCATACAATATATGGAATGCATTTTATGTGATAACAGGTGGTGATGCATCCTATCGTGAAGCGGGTTTTATCTGGTTATTGGGCCATTTACTATTTCCGTTTCAATTCTTTTTCCAAGTCATCGAATGATTTAATGGAATATTTGCTTCTATATCCACTCACGTTCGATTTGTTGCATTGGTGCGGGACGACTTTAAGCATATTGAGATCGAATAATCGAAAAATAAGTACGGATTATTTCCGGATACGGGATATTCAACAATCCTTCCTATCTATAGACAGAAATCTCCCTGTTGTTGCGACATGCGATACTAATTACATCCTCTTTGTAAATAACCTATAAGTGGTGGACACCAATAGATAGTCAATTAAAGATTGATCAAAATACAAATAAATTCCCATTCGTGATGCTCGTCGTTTTGTGTTCACTCTATAATAATATTGGAAGCTTCGATTTGTTATTTAAAAAATTTGATATGAGATGGTATCGTATAATGTGCGAGTCGGATTAATCGAACCACCTTTTATATGTTATTGTTCTTTTCTCGTTAAACCACCAACGATCGTATCGTATCGTGTTGTAGTGTGGTTTGTACTCTATTATACCATATGCAATGTTCTGATTGCACTTTCACAAAAGGAAAAGGGGGGGGGGTTATATTTGCACAGCCTTGTGCTCATACTGTAGCGTCGTTTTGTATTTGTGCCAGCTACATCGCCAAATTTCCCGTTTTAGTTGGAGATATCAAAAACTTTAAATCATGGAATGAATTTTTCAACAAGTGAATATCGTAAAAAAGGTCCAAAAAAATTTTTTTTTTTGCAATTTTGGTGTATTTGTGGTTCATAAATGTTATGAGATAAAAACTCTTTCATAGATGGATTACGGATTTGAAGCGAAATTAAGGGTACGAGTTAATAAAATCTTTTTTTTTTCTCCGGCGAAAGATGCCAAGGTTTATCAAAAAAATTTTTTTTTTTTTTGATGCATCGTTGCTTTCCCACGTGCCTTGTTTCCTTTGTCGTTATAACTCTCCACCATCAAATTTCCCTAATTACCACCTATGTGATATATAATTCTTCCTACATCCACTCTATGTTACGCACTATAGAATTGCATTTGCATTATCTATTCGATAGAAATTTTCATCACTACAAATTATTGCATCTAATTATCTTACTGTAAAACTGTTTTAAATTTAGATAAAGCTTTCGATTTTAAATAAAATCGAAAACTCATTTTCCATTCTATCGATGGAATTTTTTCTTTGAATTACAGTATAGTAATGAGTTTTGATGATGTTTTTACTCTTTCAACATTATCAATTTTCGATTTATTGTATAGTCTAACTGCTCCATGCGCTTAATTAATTAATTCGATGCTTCCACATATCGACTATAAGATTTTGCTTATCAAACGAAATGCTATAGCACTCTGCTTATTTGCTATATTAGCGCATATCGTATAACCTTCGAATGGAGTCGATTGAAGTAGCGCAAATACATACTTGGGAAAGGGTGGGCTCTATTCGAGGTGATACGGTAGCCGCATTCACTTTGCTTTTTATGCTGTACTGTAGTTGTGCGTGTTGCGTTTTGCAATATTTGGCATTGAATGAAAATTCATGTCGGTATATTCAAATCAATGGTGAGAAAATCCGTTGTACTTATTATTTGCATAACTGAAAGTCCAAAGAGAACTACTGCTTTTACAACATTTCGTTCTCTATTTTTTATTTCTTCGTTTCAAAGATAGAGTAATGGGTGCTTCACGATAAACGCAATAAAAACTTGTATAATATGAATATTGAAAGGGGTGGATAGTGCACTAGATCACGTTCACAGTTTTATTCATTTGAGGTGATGGTAGAATTACCGATACGGTTGATTCATATGTCGATTTACCACTATGGCAATGGCGACAAATTTATCAAGCATGGCAGGGATTATCAATTACAGATCGATATGGAGGTATTCTATTGGAATATTATATTATTAAATAAAAAGTGTTTTTCTATGCAATACGATTTGATGGTCGATATTTTAGTTACGCTGCATTATTATTTGTGGTCTTTATGCTTTATTATAGTTATTATAATGATGGTTGGTTTAAAAAATATTTGTATTTTTGAATGATAGCCACTCTAGGCAATTTCTAGAAACTGAAAGTGCCGTGTGCATATCATATTTGCTAGATTTAAAAAAGCTATTCTTTAGTTACCTAAGTTTCCAATCAAAAGAATCTAGAAATACCGAACAGCTTCCGCTCATTCAACGATATTAACTTTAATCAAACCCTTATTGAGCAATATTTTTTGTTTATATATGTTTTCTTAATTTCTCACAGTTTTTTTGATATTATTATTGAGTGTTAATAATAATTTTATTCAGTAAAAGTAATCGGAAAATGAATTGGATATTTTTTTATCTAGCCGAATCCAATTGTGGGGAATATGTTCCTTGAGTAGGCATATTTCTCATGGTGTCTTTCTTTCAGAAGCATTCACTTACGATGATTTTAATGATGAATTTCCGGACTTATTAAAAACAACCGAAGGAGTGAAAAGGCCAATCGAAGAAGAACATCATCAGGAAGTGTTACCAACCAGTCAGCGTTCCAGAATGAAAACAACGGTTAGCGATATTATTTTCTTTTATATGCTTCGAATTGCAATTTTTATATACATTTATCTTAAGCGAAGCGACCGAAAGGCCACCAGTCTATCATGTCGGTTCCTTAGGTTCTCTAGCTTTGCTGATATCTGTTGTAGGGAAGTCTTAGGGATTTCTTCTTTCTTTATCTCTTCACAAATACCAAAGACACCGTTACAATGCATCCGTTATACTATTCTTATAACATAGAGCCATCTATTCTTATCACTTGGCTTTCATTCTTATCATTTATCCACTGTCCACTGTCCACTCTTCATGTTTACAAACGAGTGACCGCTAACATATTTTTGCACCTATACGTAATAAAAGAAAGAGCAGAACTGTCGATTAATAAATCATTTTACTCGTTTTTTTGTATTCTGAAAATTGGCATTAGAAATGATATTCTTTAAGCTGTACGTTATAGGAAGGGCGTCGAAAGATGGATACAGCAGCACGTTTACAGTTGAATCAACTCTATGAGAAATTCAGGGATATCGATCGAAATCGGATCGACGAATGCTTTGAAGATAATAAGTTCGTGTGGTTTTTTTGAAAATATTTGATAGAAGTGAGGCTTAGAGTTTTTCGATGAATATTTAGTTCACCTACAGAGTTTTTTGATGGGCATGTTCACCCTTATTAAGGGTCACCCTTATTCCATTCTCCCCTCAGCTGCGTTCGTATCACGCATCCACCAGAAAGCGATTATAGTTATTGCTACTATTGCTTCCGAAATTTGAATATTGTTAATGTATAGATGGATAATAAATTTAAATTTAGTTATTCGGCGAGTGCAACAGAGACGACGTTAAATTTCTTCGTCAACGATGAATGTTTGCAGCCAAATGTAGTTACTGCTTCATCTCCTCCACGTGACTTCGACAATGCGAAGAGAATGTCAGAGGTTGGAAGGGCTTTATAATATTATAAGTCCATCATTGGTCATATGCTAGATAAAGTGGCAAAATAAGTTTACTTTATTATGAAGCGAAAGTGATTAAAAACACTATAAAAGAGTGTAATCCAGTAAGGAAAATGATGAGGTTCGAGTAAGTGGGAGCGAAGTGATTGCTTCACTGAAAGAAAAACGGTGCATTTGACGGTAAATGAGAAGAATATTCGTTCATAGGATCCGAGCCTGAATTCCACCAATTTCCTTTAGGTGCTCTTATCTCTTGAGCTAGACAGCTATGGCGGCGATTGTTTTTCGTCGGCTGCTTCGGAACTAAGCCCGAATTGATTTCCTTATAAACACTTAACTGCACTTATAAAGAAGATTGTCGATAAGCTGTTAACATGATGTCCTTTTTGAATGGATACATATACATATGTACATGTATATATACTTCTTATGAAAAGGGTCCATATCATTTAGCCATGGTTTTATATGGGATTTGAATTTAATTTATTTTTGTTTAACGATGATCTTCGCATACTACGATGTGTATTCTATAGGCTGATAAGGAGGATCTATTATGTGTACAGCAAGAGGCGGTGACTCTGCAAGAAGAAATTGAGCATTGTCTCAAAAAGAAGAAAGAATTATGTGCAAAGGCGAATGATGTCAAAGATGCAAGGGTCAAGCAGTTTTATATCGTTGAGGTAAGTAAATATATTTTACCCTTTAATTAGATAGGGTTTACACAAATTTTCCGATCATTTTTTGAACAATGTGGTCGACATGCAATGGAATATATTAGATAGGATAGGCGTGATATGACTCTTACTTAAGCATGAAAATATGGTGATAATCTTATCTTTTCGATGTTCAAAAAAGAGAATTTAAACATCCCCATGAAATGTACAAATTTGGAGCGGATGAAAGTATTTACCATCCACGTATTGAATAAGTAAGCGCCAGTTTTCATCATTATATTTGCTTTTGTTATTTACAAAAAATATCGTTTTATTTTAAAGTTCATCCAAAGGTAACAGAAAATTTCATGAATGTCCATAAAAAGAAGATGTTTATTAAAATTGGTATCATTAATAGAGGAAATAAGAAAAAAAGCCTCATTCTAGATAATGTTCGGAACCTTTTACTTGGGAAAGAGCTTCTAAATTAGCTGCGATAAGAACATTGGAATCTTTCTAGCAGTTTTATAGATTTTTGCAGTGTAGTTTTTCTTTTGGATTTAACTATATTTCATTGTCATCGCTTGTCTGGGAATTTATTTCAAGCAGTATGCATACTTACGTAATATTGCAAGCGTCAACCGTTGGAATGGTGAACTAATAGCAGTAGGCTTTGGTACTGAAATGATATAGTAGAACAGAAGGGAAAGGAGGCTAGTGACATTGGTCTTATGCAAAGAAGGTTCTAATTATTTCGAGTACTTTCACTGAAAGAAATAAATTGCGATGAAGAAAAATTCAGGCACAAAATTTCGGTCGACGAGCAAAGGAATATAGTGCAAAAGCGAACCAACGGCTTGCGGACGCGAATACGGCGACAAATTTTGTTGATCTTCATTTTATGGATGTATCATCTGCATTGCGACTTTTAAGGAATAAACTCAGTGCACTTGATAGTAAGTTATTTCTTGTTATGAATCGAATATAATTGAATTGAGTATCGAAATATAATCGATCGGATGCAACAGATGTATTCATTTGTGCTTATTTCTTTTCTTTTCTTTTCTAATTGTTTTTTCATTCGTAATTATTGCACTCTTTTCTTTGTTTCAAATTAAATGTGCGGATATTGATGATGTTTTCTTTATCGATTTCCACATGAACTTTATAACCTTTGCGAACGTAGTCATGCGCTACTATTATTTATAAAATTTTTTTGCTGTCAAAAATTCGAATTTACTGTTTACTTAGAGGTTAGAGGACAAAGTTCAATTCTTTTATAAATATTAGCGCATTGATTTTCAGTTGTACAATAAATTTAAACATTTAAGAGAGTTGATGCGGTAGATGTGGGTCGCTTATTTTATATTGCATTCTAAAATCACTTTTGTTTATCAGTATGCATAGTTAGGTTTATATAATCTTTTAAGTTAAGTGGTTAATTTTAAAGCTTCAAAGTTAAAGATCTCTGAAGTCAGGTGTTTGCATCAGTGCTCGTTTGTGCACGCGTATATGCGTATGCGTATGAATTTTTTGCATCCTGAAATATCGAATTTCCACCCTGAAGTTTGCCCACTTACAAATAATTTGAATCCAGAAATATCATTCGATCGGTAGACTAGTGTTAGAACCAAACTTCCCTAGCTGGTAACGTTTCAACTGACCGGTCGTTAATTCAGTCGCTTGATTAGGCAAGTTTTCGATTTCATTAATTTGTTAACCAAATGGCCATTCACTAATGATTTTGACCAAATGGATCTCCACCATTGATGCTGACCAAACAGCCATTCATGAATGGTCCTTACCAAATGGCCATTCACTAATGATTTTGACCAAATGGATCTCCACCATTGATGCTGACCAAACAGCCATTCATGAATGGTCCTTACCAAATGGCCATTCACTAATGATTTTGACCAAATGAACCTCCACCAGTGATGCTGACCAAACAGCCATTCATGAATGATCCTTACCAAATGGCCATTCAATAATGATTCTGACCAAATGGCTGTCGACTAATTACCATTCGTTGTTGAAAAACTTGTCTCACTTATCTGCTGATGTTGAGGTTATCATTATAATGCCGGACGTATTTTAAGGGCCAACAAATTTACGTAATGGTCGATCGGGAAGAAAAGTGGTTGTGGTGACGGGCTACGGTAAATCAACTAGTGGGTTTAGCAAATTGAAACCTGCCGTATTGCAATGGTTAAATCAACGTGGCTACGAGTAAGTTTATTTAAATAATAATTTTAAGTGTTAGAATTCAGTTATTATTTAAATCTAATATTATGTTATATCTTTAGTACAGCTCGCATCTTTATTATTCTGTGGTCATGAAGTAATACGGTAAGTAGTTCAATCATTCGATAGTTTCAGCGTTACTGTTAGTTAATGTTGGCGGGACTATAGGTCAAGAACTGTAGTTGATAGTATTTAAATACAATGAATAGGGCTTGCAATACAATTGCATTATCACTTTTGTTCACTTATTCAATGTGTGCGTCGGATCATAGATGAATAGTGTTTTCGAGAGAAACACTGTCCGTAAATAGCTATTGACATGGACCAGTTAAAATAAATAAATTTTGTGATGATTCTTAATAGAACGGAATGTAAACAATAACCCTACGGCAGTGGACCCTCTAATACTTGTTCATTAAAGCAAGATGAGGAATTCGATTGTACTAGTAAAAGAGTAGAGAAGTCTGGAGGGAGCCTTTCTCTTTGAGCATTCGGTTGCCTATTTATGCAAATTCGATTCAAGTCGTCAATATTTCAGATACCATCAATCAGCAAATCAAGGTGAAATTGTCGTCGAAGCGAAATGAATAGTATGCTTCATTATGGTAGATTTGTGCGCGAAAAATCTTTTGTTCTTTCATGTTGTAAACGATCACACATGCCTTAGCTGAGAGGTGACGAGCTGCAGTCCTGTTTCTTAGAGGGGAGAGAAGGGGGGGGAGGAGGGGGGGAGGGAACTTGGATGTGGCGAGGGAAGGAGGAGTAGGGAATCGTAATCGCTACTGATAGCCAAGTCATTGATCCAAATTTTTGATTTTATTTATGAAATTCGATCGCCTTTTTGACTATGATTTCAATTTTTACCACTGATATTTGATCATGAGGCCTGTTAATAATTCTTCCGTTTTATATTTTCTTCACTTGCCTTTCCTCGATTTTATACGGGAGGTATGGAAATTTCACAGATCGAAGATTCCAATCCTCATCTCTTGAACTCACATCTACGTTTTTCAGGATTTTTGTTCTACTCGTTTTGTATTCTGCATTTTTTTTGTATGAAATTTTACCTTCTTTTTCCTTCTAGTCTCTTCAAAAAGAATCGCTTTCTGCTTATGATGATGCTAATTATTGATAGGTTTAATCAGCACTATGTATTCTCAGTTGTTCTTCAATTTCACAATGTAAGGGCTATTTTATATATTTATACTTTAATGGTGTATCACACCTGTAGTTTAAAGCTTTCGGTTTTATGAATACCCGCTAGAGTGTTCTCTCTGTATTGCCTCTACGATATATCACTGCTTATATGCAGCATTCTTAAACTTTATTCTCTCATTTAGCACAGATTAAGACTTTCAAACAAACTTTTTATGTCGATTGTGAAACTGGTTTGAGGTGAATCGTTGTTGATGGTGAAATTTTTGCAAAGAAAAGTTCTCTTCTTATTTTTCTTTAAATATTCACCTCATTTTATTGTATTCAATGTAGTTACCTCGTCTATCTTATTATATCTTCGTATTTTAAAATTTACTAGAAGTGCAGCTTTTTTTTTTGTTCGAAAAATATTGGTAATTGCATTTGTTTCTTCTCTTAAAAATGTTTGTTTCAATGAGTGTTGTAATGTTTTTGTATTCTTTTAACGGAGTAGACTATTCAATGATAATTTAGTACGGAAATCAAGTTAATCGAAATTAGTGAACTACTAAATAATTGTGATACCAATTTTCATAGTGAAATTTATTCATATTTTTAATCGCTTGATTGAATTTAAATTATTTAAATTCATACCTTCGAAACTGTGAGGCTTAAATAATTCCAATAAATAACTAAAACTCGAAAAAAGAGACGTCGACAATTGATTTCGATGGGAATTAAATTTGTAATTCGAACAATTACAGCGGGAAAAAGTTAATATTTTTTGTGCGATAATTTTCAATAGTTCTGAGGTGTTTCTCGTTAAAATATTAGTCTCTTATGTTTTACAAAATAAGTGACTATATTATTTATTATACGATGCTGCAGCTTTGCATCTAGAAAACGGTTCGTGACGATGCTGTCTTCATGCATGTGTCTTTGCTTATATGTTTGTTTGTTTGTCTCGCCAATAATTTCGAATGCGAATGATGGAAGCTGGAGTTATGAAATTGGAGGATGTGAAATATACTGTAGATTGACGTCCTACCGTTTCTCAAGTTGTTCCTTTAAATTCAAAATGAGCTATACCATTTAAAGGTGTTAAAGTTTGTGCACTGTTTATACCGGCTGCCCATGAGCTTTCATTTTGCACTGATTGGCCTACGAGAATATTTCTTTTATGGAAGACATATATGAGTTAGGATATGAGATCATTGTTTCGGATATTTTATACTTTTTAGCAACATATAAGGGTGTTTTATCGGATGGGCACGATGCAAAAAGCACGTATTGTACCGTCTTCTTCATTCATTATTCTAAAGTTTTTGGTTTCGTTGGTGATTGTTTTGTAACGTTTTATTCAGATCAGATTGGCAAAGAATTACTCTCTGATTTTTTATCAAAATTTTTCGTAATTGAATTTTTTTCGCACTCGTTCACTTAATAATGTGGCGCATATGTCTTAGTGATATGGCGCATATGGCTTCTTGAGATATCAGAATGTTCAAGTGAATGGCAACTTTTTTTCCTGATTTTTTTTGTTCCAAGTTTTTTGATTATTTCGCTCAATGATTGCAATGATTTATAGCAGATATTTTATAAGAATTTTTTTTTTTTTTTCAGTTATAAAATATATCCAAATAGATTGAATGCAATTTTAAGAGTTTTAATTGCCAATTTGATTTTGCAATTTCGATGCGATCTTAGAAGATTGACGATAAGCGTAGAGAAGTAGTACGTTGAAAATTTTATGTTTATATGAAAGTGTTATTGTTTTTTATATGGTGATTTTTTGTGTTATTTTATTTTTGATGTTTTACTGCCAACATGGACAATCCATTTTATTCATTTCCGGTCGGTAAGCGGTCATTCCAGTTTGTGTGAGTGAATCTGTGATTTGGTTCTACTAATGGCGTAATTTTATCGAATCAATATTATGTTGATTTAACATCAGATGTGATCAGGAATCATCAATATGAAAGTGGACAGTGCGAGAAGGGTAAATTAATATTTGAATGCCGAGAAAGCGGCTTTGGGTTATAAAGGTTTGATTTCGATTTTTAAGAAAAGTGCAATGCAAATTCTAATTAATGAACGAAGTTTATCAGTTGAATGGAGGAGAATTTGCAAAAAAAATTCTAAAAACTCAAATTTTCATTGGAGTTGAGAATTCTCGAATTTCCCCTTCCCTTGGAGGCTATATAAGTCTATGGTTAAGAATGTAATGGAATTAATTCACAAGTAAAATGTGCAAGTCTCTAATATTCCATATATTACTATTGATATCGCATATGTGTTACATCGAATAGTATTTCATTAATGCAATAGTTGACCGCCCCAATATAAATAGATTGTTCATAAATTTTATTAATAGTGCTTTTTATTGTTCGAGTTATTTACCTCTTTATTTCTCATTAAGAGAGATTCTCTTGTTATTTATAAAATGTCACCTCATTTAGTTAGGAAAATATTTGTGTTGTTTTCATATTAATTTATATATATATATATATATATATATATATATATATATATATATATATATATATATATATATATGCGTGAATTCTTTCGTTGTTTATTTTGCTCATTTCAAATTTTTTCTCTGCAGTTGGATATATTTGTTCCAGACTGAAATGTTTCTTATCTAGGGAAAAGAATGTTTTTTTCTTTTGGGATTATTCGATAAAATGGATATTTTTAATAATAAATATTATTATTATTTTATATCACATTCTGAAGAATGCGTTCATGCCGCTTATATTTATAGGAGATTATTTCACATAAGAAAACAACAACATGAACACTTCATCATGAGTTAAGTGAGCAAATTGTTGGAAAGTTTTCTTGAGAATTTTGGAGATAGAATTGTTTCATATTCGTTGAATTCGGCTGCTACTTACAATATTGGTTAAAAAGGGGGAAGTGTTAATTTGTGGGTGACTGAAATGCACATTAGAATCCGAGTTATCAGAGAGGAGTGTTTGGTATATTGAGGCAACAAATCGGAGAATCACTTCTCTGGGTGACCATCTGTCGGGATTTGATGGCTGTAAAATTGAAGGTTTGGCAAGAAACTGAATATTTAGTGTTTTCCACTCTCTTCTGCAGATACTATAAGATTCGAGAAATCGATCCTCGCTGTAGAAGAAACTGCCGGAATACATACTTATTTCACGTAAGAGGATTTGGCAGGTGCCCAATTTTTATTTTTATTGATTTTTATTCACATTCAATTTACGAGGATGCTAGCAATTACTATGCAGGGATAGAAAAGAATAAGATCATGCTTTTTGGTCAGGATATATGCTGTAGCCAAATTTTTGAAGTTTTCTTTGAGAAGGGAAGTTCGAAAAGTGCGCATACTTGGTGTTGGTATCATTGGCACATAATTCGCTTCAGATATTTTAATCAATTCTTCCGCCAGTTGGATGGCTCTTTTTTAATTTATAAGGGTAACTTTTGCTCGTTGTCATGCCTAATTAGTCTATAGCTTTCAAGTTTAATTAATTAGAAAAGTAGGTTTATTTCTTGTTGTTGATAAAGTACATATGCGTGGGATACAAATCTTTTCAGTTTTTTTTAAAATTTCGAATTCTAAATGACGATATATTTCTTTGTAACGATTACTTCTGCGAAAGAAAAAAGCGACGAGAAACGCGCCGGAAGGATGCAACTCGATTGTCCATTGTCATCGCTATTGTGTTTGAGACTCATTTAATGCGCTTCACAACGAAACGCCTCTGTATGTCTGTTTTTTATTTTCTTTGTCGTAACAATTCTTATATATCAGATAATTCGCTTTCATTTAATAATCAATTAATTAATTGCTTATGAATAAGTAATATAGCAATCATTGATTATCGTAATATTCGTATCGATTGCGCTATGAAACGATGAGAATTCACTTTATTGATTATATGTTATTTATTTCTGTTGAACATTATTGCAATATGAAAGGCGTTGGATTAAATTCATATCGTTTTTCGAATTCCCAAAGTAATATTCTCACGCGACGATGTTTTTTTTTTTTCTCCGAAGAAGCTGATAGAGGAAATGGTTTTGAGAAAGTCAATCCGCATGCTTGGCAAAATGCATTTTTCGAAAGTTATTCTTATTCAAATTCCAAATTGTTGTTTACGCGTGTTTTGTCTGTCTGTCGGTCTGTGTCTGTGTCACTGATCTACTATCGAAAAATTTTTTCATCAGCAAGTTTATGCATAAACTTTAAAAAACAACGAACGGTGAAGCACGCAAGGGGAATTGGTACGGCACGCGCTTTTCGAATTCCGCCCACTAGATCCATCATCTTCACCAAGGGGAAACAGTAATAAATGTTCCACTAATGCATATATACTGCAATTGCTCCTGGTAAAAATTGCTAGTATGAATCACAATGAGCCATCCAGTATGAATTGGAGTTTCGGTTGCCGTGAAACGTCTGCAACTTTTTTTTTGGCGCCTCTAAGTTTCTACAGTCACCTTCGAGGTTCATATACGAGATTACTCTGTGATGACCCCTAATCGTAACTTTCATGTCGATGGTTTTTAAGTTGAAACTATCGAACAGACAGACAGACACATACAAATACGTAGACATGACGTTGGTTGCAATAGTGTCCTCATACCAATGAACACGCATAAAAAAGTCGGCTCATGAAACTCACTAATGAGAACGCTGTTAAGTTGAGCATTCACTTTAGCATAATCTTTGAATGTGAATTGAAATGAGAATTTAAAATTTCATTGAGTTTCCTTTAGAAATTTGTATTTTCATTCATCAAAAATATGCATTAAATTTATTGAATGAAAAATTCGTTTATTTTTCTAAATATTTTTATTAGCAAATCCCTCATCTAAATGTTCAAAACTAGAGAATCTTCTGTTCTTTTCGGCTATCGATATCAGTTTAGCAACCATAAAGACCGATGCATCAGCATGTCCCCTCCTTTCCTTCGCCTCTACGAAATACACCTTATTGAAAATATTAGATTTAGCTTTATTTAGGAATATCATCGCAAATTGTATATAAAGCGATTTCCTTGATTGGAACTACAGAAATAGGCTCTTATGATAGCGGTAAGTGGATCTGGAATTACCAGATTTTTTATTTTTTATTTTTTTGCTAATATTTTCGACTGTCATAAAGGTATGAGGAAGAAGCTAGAAGAAGATGCCAATGTTGATTGAATTAGTATTAGCGCAAATTATCAGAAAATATGTTTCCCTTATTTCTTATACTTTTTATATGTAGCATAAATTTAGCAACACTAGTAGTCTATCAAGCGTAAGCGCCCCGCATTAATGAGCCGCGGCTGGCAATAGTGTAAACAAGCTGGCTGAAAGGGGTTGGGCTGGCAGCAACGAATAGCAGTCATAACAGCCAACACGTGCATATCATCATACACATTTACGCACTGCTATTTCTCGCATGTTTTCTATGCCGTTTCTATGCCGACTCGAGCAGCGAGCGGCTCAACGACTGACTCAATTATCGAAATCGTTGATTGGTTTTTCATCGGAGTTTTTTCTGTTCATTGTGGATTGATCGATCTTAGTGGTATTGGTTGCGTTTTTCTTATGATCACAATTATGGTACAATATTCGATTTCTATTTATTATTATTTTTATTACTACTATTCTATATTTTCATATTTTTTTCAATTCCTGTATTACACGCGAATGTATTATCTAATTTTTAATATCATCGAAAGTAAAGAAAAATTTTCCTTGTGTAAATTTTCCTTTGTTTTTTTCCCCCAGCTTTATCTTTAATTTCTTTTTCTCATAGAAAATTGCAATATTTTCAGTTTTCAAGTATAATATCATTGGATGCCTCTCAACCGTTCTTATCCTTCTACGGCTTATGAAAACAATGCAGATTATTGATGTTCAAATATTTTTACATTCAAATCTAATAGTAAACAAAGTAGTCAAGACAAACAAATAAGCTTCGTAATGGTTTCAAATTATTTAATAATCATTTACAATGAGTTGATAATATCCGATAATTATTGACGTTTCCTTCGAGACGTTGCCTTATAGCAATTTTATTCTCTTTTGAAAAATTTTCAGCATGTTGAACGTTTATCCTTTTCGTTGTCCTTTTGGAGTTTTTTGTATAGTACGTAGTTATAAATAGTGCACACTTTACAACATGATAGATGTTTTATATGTAAAAAAACATACTGGCCTTTATCCAATACGGTTTTTTAAAATATACAATGCATGTTTAATGGTAAAGTTGAAAGAGGGGCTTGAAATACTAGATGTTTTTTTAAAAAAAATATTATGGATAGTGCTGATTCAATTCGCACTGCAATTTTTATATATAGTTTCATCTTTTTTCTAATGATTCTAATTTATATTTTTAATATATACTGAATGTCTCGTTAACAATCTAACGGCATTTAAGAGTAATATATTATAAAAGTATTTATGGCAAATTTGTTCTATTCATACATTGTCGATTCTTAAATTTATTAGTGTTACTGAGAAGCACTGATTGTTGATATTCGATAGAAATTTCAATATAAATGAGTTCTATGAATTCAAATTCTTACTTATATATGCAAATTTTTTTTAGTAAATAAATTCAACGCATAGAATTGCATTAACGGACCGATTGTGTTCTTCATAGATAGTGATTTCTTTCTCAAAAATTCGTACTTATGGAAAAGTTAGAAATGACTAGACTAGAAGCAAAAATGCTAACAATATTGAAAACCAGAAGTTCGAAATATTATGGTTTTAGCACCGAAACATACGCGCTACTTTTTATTTTATTTAGAACAATCATAATAATCGTTCAACTAAAAATATATGAAATTTAGAGCATTTTTTAAGCGTCTTTAATAACTCGTGAATATTATTTGTCGAATTTTCGGACTTCTGCCATAATCTCTTCTTCACATATTTTATTAACACCCTTTTCCTTTAAATTTAAGTAAATTTATTTATTTAATTGAGGTTTTGAATTCGATTCCATTTCCATAGGCATTTTCATTACTGAGTATTTAATGTTTCAGCTAAATTTTTCGCGATAGTAATCGATCAATAAATTGATCATTGATATGACCATTAATGTAGAACATTATCGATTCGTCAATGACATTCGACGATTTTTCGATGTGCTATTTCAAATGGCAATCTCACCCATATTCATTACATATGTTTATTAATCGTCGATGAACCATCAAAAATGCTTCGATTTATTCTTAATAAATTATTATCGCTTAATATATTATTTGTGTAAAGGTAAAGTAGTTGAATTAAGCGTTGGGCATTTTATCGGTGATCTCAGATTTCCATGTGGCCATTCGCGTCGTTGAGGAAGAATATTGATGTCGAAATGGACGTTTAGAAGCCTTTAGAGGCATCTGCTTTGAGTTTATTTCAATTTTTTTTAGTTTTCCTATATCATTAAATTTATTGCACACATTAAAATTTTTTTCCCCATATGTAATAAGCAAACATTTACGTGCAAAACAATCAAAAATATTTCCGCGTATAGTTGTTAGCTGTATTTGCGTCATCATAACATCATTGATTCATTACTGAATGATTCAAATTCTTTTGGAAAAAAAAAAGATTACCGAATGATTGGCATAATTTAATTCGAATTTTTTTATTGAAATTACTCAAAATTATAGAGTATATTTTAGGAATTCGTTAACAATTGCATAAAATGCAAACAAAGAAGCTTTTTTATATGAATGTTGTTTTAATATAGATAAGGGTTCATTTTTAGGTTAATAATATGAGTGTTTATTCAATGAATTAACGTGGAAACTGGGACATATAAATAGCGGAAATGAAATGCTATGTATTCAAAGTTTTACTCCTTCCTACTCTGGGAAATGTATTCAATATGTACTCCTTCCTACTCTAAAATATAAGAGGTAAGGTGTGTAAGCAGATCTCGATGTTTCACTGTTACGAGACCTCGAGTTGCTTAGTTCCTGGAGTGGGCTTCTACAACTTTGATCTCATCTCGATCGTGGCACCTATGGGCATCGGTACCACCATCGGGATGGGATGTTCGATCCTATAGATAAATTATCGTCCCGCGATTGCGGGTACGTCTTCGCTCCGCCACCTTATTTAGGTGTGACCGGCTCACCCTCAGCTCAACAGGTCACTGAGTTGTCAGTGTTGCTTGCTTCGATACCCCTTTCGGTATGGAGGTGGCTAGAAGCATAATCCACAATGATGCATGCGACAAGGGCTGTCGCTTTTAAATCCGATAAAAAAAAAATAGTGCATTTGCTTGATGGAAATCATATGAAGAGCAGCTTCATTTTCAATAGAAAATTCGCATTTCACGAGTAATGAATGCATTGTTAGATTCAGAGAACGTCTATGCACCATTGATATATCGAAAAGCGATACTGTTGCTTGAATTAAAATCCTTCACTAATTTGACAAGGGAAAATACTCTTAATCTTCTGCGGGGGATTTGTGTTTGTTTGTTTGTTTGTTTGTTTTGTTTTTAATAACGCTATGCAATGAATCCAAAATTTTCTTTAGAATTCAATATTTATCCATGAAAGTTCACTTTAATTTGTAAAACTTCCTCCATTTTTCGTCAGATTTGCAGGTTTTTTTTCTCTGCCGAAACTCATTTATCAGCCTATCAAAACTAGTTCCCACTTTTCCTCTCATTCGTTTGTGGTGAGGATGCTAATGTCTTGTTGTATTTATCTGTGGATTTTATTTTCTTGGTTGAAACTCTTACCCTCAATACTTCACATCCTCCCCTTCCTCTCTTTTCCCGATTTCCTTCCCATTTCCCAATCTTGGATAAAATCCGAAGCTTCTTAGAGGAAAAGACACTTTCTTCCCATTGCAAAACTCAAAAAAAGGTTGTTCCTTAAAGTTGAAATGTTTAATATTGTTACTCTAAGTTGCATTTGTTTGGAAGCAAATACTTTTTCCCTTTCAACATTTGTATTTTACAAATGTCTTTCAAATTTTTTGACTCCAAGAATATTAATTTCAAGTTATATGCTATGTTATTCTACTCGTGCACTTATTCTTGATCATAGTTTCAGCCCTCTATTAAGTAAGCAAGCGAGCATTTAATTTACTGATCAGTCATTAGTGGGCATTATGCTTGTAGAGAGAGAGAGAGAGAGAAATTATTCTTAAATTTCCGACGGAATTTTTGAGCAAACTTTAATGGAATTTTTTTTTAAAATTTAAGTTTTTATTTGTTTTTCGATAGGATTTAGATGAATGTTTATTGGAATTGAATTTTTAATAGAAATCACTTCAATATGGAGATTATTTCGTTGCAAATAAAAGCTCATATAAATTTCAATTAAATCGAAATTAAATCATCTAATAGGATCGATGATAATATTCAATAATTAGAAGCAGTATTGCAATAGAAAAACTTTAGTATGACAATCGCTCAAAAGCAACGGATTGTTGGAGTGTCGGAGAAGAGAGTCTGTGATAATGGGAGATAAACGAATGAGCTTAAGCATTTCTCTTGATGGTTAGATGAACGACGAGAATGTTGCATGATGCTTGCACACACACATACACACACACAGACACACACACACAAACACACACACACACACAGAGGGAGAGAGAGAGAGGGAGAGTGACGTGAGTCTCAAAGAGGCGATCCGAAGGGACGCGCGTTTCGGGATGCGGAGCGACGACGAGCTTTCCTCTCATTCATTTACAGAAGCGATGCGTGTGCTGCATTAGCATTGACGATTCTTTTGTTATAATGATATGTTTTCCGTATTGACGTTCAACTATATCCGTCTAATGTTGGTACCTTAGACCAGTTCTTCTTTCCCCCCTCCCCTTCCTCTGACCCCTCTCCTTATTCCAGTATTTTCCTATAGTTGTTATTTTTCTTACGTTTCCCTTGGTCTTGTCTCATTGTTTTCATACATTAATCTATTTTGCTTCAATTGGATTTCTTCCTTCTAAAAATCTCATCGTCCTCCTTCGTCTATAAATTTTACTAAGTCACTGTTTCTGAAACTAATTTATATTACAAGTGCACAATTTTATTATTGCGAATTTCAATGATAACTAAATCATTAGGATGCGAATATTTTTTAGTGATAATAATATCTGAAATTTTTGATTATATATATACGATTGTTGCTCATTAACCATTTGAATTATTTCCGTTGGGAATTTTTTTTTTGAAGAGAAGAAAAAAAAACCGAGAGGATTGGATGTTCCAATTGAAATAATATTCAGTAGACAACGTTGAACATTTATGTTGAGTTCATATTAATTTCTAATTTAAATTCTCAGTTTGAATTTCAAAATCGCTTCTGAAATATTTCTGCATTCTTCTAGGAACACCTCTAAGAGGTAATCGTCGACAAAGCTTTATCTCTCTAAAAAAATTAGACCTGACGTATTTTTTTAAATTTTTTTTATTATTCATAAAATGAAATATGCACATGATGGCAACACAATAACACTTCATTTATGGTGCATTCGAAATGCAGATTGCATCAACGGGAAACCCTTTACGCAATTAAATTTGCGTAATTCGATGAAGTGCATCGCAGACATATGGGCGGCGATTTAAAACGCTAAATATGCATTCCTCTCGAGTAATAGTTTTCGAGAATACACAGCCCCTAATCTTGGAGAAAACACAGCCCTCGGTCTTCAAAAATATGCAACCTCCAAAATATTGTTGCTCAGTGAAATCACAGATAGCCCTCATGTGGGGTTTACGGACCCAAATGTTAGTCGATACGCCGCTTTATGTGCTGCGTTATCTTGTCGGTTGAAATCTTAGCGCTTCCATTGTAATGTTCGGTTGATGACTTTTGTTTATTACCGAATTAAAGCATGCCTGCAGATGGGTTTCGAAGTGAACCACGTTGGATCTTTCCGGAAAATAGAAGATCAGAGATTCAAATCCGACTTCGCCATCTACCAAATCATGTTTGTCGTCTAGATATATATATAGCACCATTTTTCCTTACAGCTTTCCCTCACCTCATTTCCTCTCTCGATATAAATTTTTTCATGCCGTGGTATTTGAGAAGCAAATACGGTAGAAAGTATAAATTAAAAGAATCATCGCAGAAAGGAACGGATTGATGATATGTGAAAGGTAAAGTTTTTAAGGTTTCGATGTAGGTGAGATGGCATGGTTTAGTAAAGCTTCATATATGTGCTTTTGTTTGCTATAGGATTGTAATAGTTTGAATGCTTGAAATTTGATCAGCACTAGAAAATTTTGCTTCCCTCCCCTCACCCCCCTCCACCCCCCTCCGCCCTCTCCTTCACTCCCAACACCCGCATAGTCAAAACTCTCCTCTTTTCCCCTCTTTTTGAAATCCTATAACTTTATCCATTCTCAGCTTATTTTCTTTAGGCGGATAAAGTTATGTTGCGCCATTTGTTGTTGCTCGCCGTGCAATATTTTAATGTTGTATCTTCTCGCTTTCGTATTTTGCATCCTTCCACACATTTGTATTGGCAAAACGCATTATGAAGTGTCTGCGTATATTTTTACGTTAGGCAGTTTCAGATTCACGAAAGTCAGGACTACGAACCTAGCGATGAAACCGGAGATCCCTCATACCAGCCTTCAGTTGAATCCATCAACATCGAAAAGAGCTTTATTACTTCAATATACCCGAATATTTTTATGCGTTTTGTGGAATGCAATATAGTGTACACTTTATTAATCACCGGTATTTGATGACTGCTTAGCGTGGTATGTGGATATGCAAAAAACACATATCGTGCCAGCTATTCTAATGCCTTTTCCCATTTCATTTGTAACATTTATCACTCTCATTACCAATTTCGAAAATTTTCCCAATATTCACGAAATAATTGTTTTAGTTTATAAAACTAGTACTCTCAATGTGAATTCTATAAATCGTCGAATTTCATAAAGAGCGCAAATTGTGCATTTTTTGTTTTTTTGTTTTTTTTGATGTTCACAGATGTTGATCGAGAATCGAACTGTCCTTTAATAATTGCACATCCTCTTAAGTGAATATATTGCAATTTGCCACCAGATGTGGCTCGTTTTTTATTTCGATTAATTTATGGCCTTATAGTTATGTGATATACGTGTTATGCTTTAAATATCTGAAAAAAAGTTTTGACTAATATGCAGTATTTGTGAAAATGCAAATCTTTTAATTCTTTAATCAAGCCCTCGCCATTCGTCTTCCTTCCCCCCCTCACCTCACCTCCCCACCTCCCTCTATAATCAGCGCATTCAGAAGTACAAAAATTAGTCTATCTCCACTATATTTTTTTTCCTACTGAAGAGATATTATACTCATCTGCTGATTATTTTTATTAAATTAAAGGATTTTTATAGAATTATTATTTCTCTAATGATTGTTGTTGCTGAAAAGAATAAATATATATATATATATATATATATATATATAACGAATCATTGGATTTTCCCTCAACAATTTTCTTTGCAAAATCGATTTTTTCCCCTCTAATCAAAGCTTATTTTTAAGAATGTGAATGACGTCATACGAAACAATCATTTTGCACTCTTTTCGGAGGGCTCATTTCAAGTGCCCTTTACTGATGATATATTCACACAAAAAATGATTTGTAATTGCATTAGGATTGTGATGAGATTTCTGCTATTTTAAACTATTTTGAGAGCAAAAAACCGAGTGGGAAGTAAGAGAGGGGAGGAGATAAAAAGAAGTCTCTCTATGAGAGGAGTGGAAGGGAGGGGGGGGGGAGGGGGAGATGGCCATGGAGGGGAAAAGAACATAACAGAAGGATCCTATAAATTTTGCAATTCGAAAAGGGCAATCGACTTCCGTGTTTCTTTTTTATCAGATAGCAGTTGAAAAGTGTATAATGCTTAGATGAGTTGGGGGGGG
>QEWY01001940.1:1139889-1184855 GCA_006503575.1 Baylisascaris schroederi
TAAAAAAAAAGCGAGAAAAAACTTTCACCGTTTGTTGGTGATGAAGAAATTCGTCGCAATCAGGTTTGACAATCATACAATGAACTGATTGCATTGGGAATAACGAGTCGATTGATGGTGAATAACCGATTCGAAAACGAACGTTTCGGTCGTTACACTCAATTTAACTTTGTTGCTATTTGAAAATGTCGATTGCAAGTATATTAGGCTTTTTTTTTCTATATTGTTCAACGTTTATTTTCTGCACATTTTATTTATCTTTATTGAGTTTTTTATTCATTCGCAAGAAAAGTTAATTTCTTTGATTATTTACAAAGAATTTTTAGATTTGTATAGGAAATAGTACTGCCTTATTTAATAATCTTATGGAGATTGCCACTTCCGCTGCTCTATTCTACTGTGCCAATCATATAGCAATATGTAATTGATCGTGGAACGCATAGAAATGAGATGAAAAAACTCTCGCATCCAATATTTTCGATCAATCCGTATTTTCTCTTCATCGAAATGTGCAAAAAATTTTCACTAAAAAATTCTTCGAATTGTTTGAAATTTTTCAACTGAAAATTTTATTCATTCATATCGCTGTAATTACGGATTTTAATTGAGAAATCGAGAGCTTTTTTTTTTTGAAAGCAATGAATCTCATGTTGTTCACGTGTTTATTTCTATGCTTTTTTATGGAAGAAAAATTGCGCAAAATTTTTTTACTTTATGCGTACGGCTGAAACGTCTCATAATTTATTCTTCAATTGCTTCTCGAGTGACCACATTCGGAACTTTCCGAGTTATTGCCATCAGAGCTTCACGAGCTGTGGCACCCGTAACTTCCCGAGTTATTGCTCCTTCGTCGGAAATTTTGAAGCCGGCGTGTCGATGACTCTAAAATTTAGGGCAACGGTACCGATCTAGATCAATTTTTGTCTCACTCAATTGCCTCTCTCAAAAAATCCCCTCAAAAATGAGTTAACTTTTCATCACTCACCATCACCATTCAGTCAAACTTTCGATGTTGTTAAATCACTGATACATCAATTAATCCGTGCTTTATGAATCTTTCTTTGGCGCTTTGCATGTTTGAGAAATGCAATATTTGGGAAATATTTCAAAACTAAAGGATGTGATGAGTTCAGATGTGGGCTACAATTTTGCTTGGATACGGTGATTGATGATATTTGATGACACTTTCGTAAATAAAATGTTTGTTGATACAACGTTCTAGAAAATTGCCACATTGAAACATGAAGCAATATTGAAGTACGTTGTTTAATAATTCATTATGACTTTGGTCCTTATATTTTCTTCTTATTATCAATGAAAGAAGTGATCGAATAGTGTTTTATATTTTAGTGCGTAAGTTCACATCGCTTAATGAAACTATGCTTTGCATCTTGAAATATTTTCGCATCACTTTGCTATGTTAAAAAATAAAATACAATAAACAAATAATTTTTCTTGTATTTATTTATAATTCGACATTAGCACATCAAAATCGTATATAGTTAGCATTTATCATATTGGAAAGCGTTGCCTTATATTGAACTGATTGTGGAATATTGCCTGTATGTGCGATTTTTTTTTTTCACTAATCTGTTCTAATTTCGAATTTTTCTTTTCCATCAACAACCTGAATGGGATTTTATTTACAAGTTTTTCTTGTTGCTCAATTCGATTCAAAAGAAATTCCAAGTTGTGAATTTTTTCTTAAAAATTTACTTTTTTATTTTTACTCAAAAATTTGCTTAAAAATATTCAGTATAAAAATTCACCTTTTTTATCGTCGGCGAGTATTGTATTTTCTCTTTTATAAGCCTCTCTTTCAATAATCTTTCTTAGATATAATCCCATTCTAATGTAAAATAATCTTTCTTAGATATAATCCCATTCTAATGTAGAGCTCTTCAAATATAATCTTCTTTTTACTACTACTACTGATTGTGATAGGATCGTTTATAGTATTAAAGGTAAGCTGGATTCGAGATAGGTAAATGACTTAAGCTCTAGGGTTTGAGGCAAATAGAATACGGTAACTAATCAATGATCTGTGAAAGGTTTTTATTGCAAAATACTTTTATACAGCGTTTTGAATCATTTTAGATTATGCAATAAAATTTCCTTCGTAGAAGGAAACAATGTAAACGAAGGTGAACACTACCATATGAGTACTGTAACAATATGAAGTCGATTTATTTCACATGCCCTAGTGAACTTTGAACTTTGAACTTTGAGGGCGATCTTTTAAAAAAGTTTTTGAGTACAGGTCAGACGTAATTTTCAAACGAATAAATATTTTTCTGTTGCAATTTTCAAGCAAACAAATTTTTCAATTTTTCATCAAAAATGAGAGATCACATAGGTTTTATTTGTGCTTTAATATTTCGAAGAGATAATATGATATTCGGCACGGGAAAATTGATGAAATATTTTTATTTTTCAGAAAATTTGCGATTTACTTCATTCATTTCGACATTTAATTGTTAAGGATCTTTGTTCTTTTGACAGCTGTTTGGTAATAATTAATAGACGACAGCGCATTTCATAAACGTTTTGTTTGAATGCCTTTCTCTTATTTCGGAACTCTAAAATGATTAAATAAGCAAATAAAGAAAATATATGAATAAGTCGCTGAAGCGTTCTGTAAAATAGGAATGGTCTCATTGCGCGAATGACCACTATATTTCCCTTCTGTTGATTGGTTCATCGGTCAATATCATCGACGGGTTGAGGTGGAGTGAAACCAAAACCTTAGTTGTATTTGATGCTCGAAAATAGAAAGCATTTCGATTATATCGCTTGAATTTTATAAAGTATCAGCACCTTATCTCTGAAATGTTACCTGTGATTGCATTTGCACACCTCAGGTAAATAAAACCTCAGCCGTTTGCGATATCTCAGGTGTTTGGAGGCTATTACCTCATTACCTCATGCTCACAAACTTGAGTTTGAGTTCGAAATCAAAATTTTATTCAACTGAACAAAAAAGTTGCCTCGTTTTAAATGAATACCCCGTAGTGCATTCTAAATATTATCATTAATGACCATAGTGTTGTTGTTGTTGCTATCTGTTCTTGTTCCCTGGAATATGCTCGAAATCACTGAGGCGATGATGCTTTACAAGATCAAACTAGAAAACAAAGCGACTTTATGCTATCTAAAATGTTTAAAAATTGCAGCTGGAGCTCGAGCTAATAAGTTTGAGTTGGTAGAGTGGACCTCAGATTCAAAAGCTCATTGAATGCGAATATCTATTGAGAGCCAAAAAAAGTGGCGTGGTGACCGTGTTTTTCTTTTTTCTTTTTCTTTTTCTTTTTTTTCTTCACGGGAGCATCGTTGAATGTTTACATTACGTTTGAAAGTGCCGCTTGTGCAAACATCTGGCGGAATCACATTTGAATGAATCTCATCTCAGTGTTTAGAGTCATTCATGACGTCATTCGTCTTCCGTTTGCTACAGTTAGTTCTTTTTGAATATACCGTATACTAATTAATAGGTCATTGTTTATGTTGATATATAAGTAATACCTAAAATGAAATAAATACGAGTGCATTAAGTAATCTAAAAAAAGTTTATATAAAGCATTATATAAGGTACTCCTATTTTAATTTTTTTCAAAGCATTCTCATTTTATATTAAGGCATTCCTGTTTCATTTTATTCAACACAAACAGATTTTATTGGTATTTAGGGCGTTTATGGCATTCGTTTCTTCTCCTTTATGAATGAGATTTTTAGCTTGATGGAGGTTTTCGTTGTTTTTCATTTCCTAACATAACAATATTTTATATTCGATATAGTAAGGTTTTATATTATTCTAGCTACTATTTTTATCTTTCTTTTTGCAGCATTCACTTGTGAAGCAAATCGAACACTCGTTAACAATTGCGTATATTTATGGAAAGTGATTCGCTACAAATGTGTATCGATATGGTGAAATGATTCGAGCATAGACGTCTATTTTAATTTATAATAGGTACATTTTTATATTTCAGTATTAGTTTTAATATTTTATTGGCTTGGTACTCTTACCAGTATCTGCAATATTTTAAATTAATAAGCTTTTTCAACGTTCAAATATTAGTATTGATAATATTTGGAATATTTTAATATGCTAATACTAGTACATCCTATGGTACTTCATTGATAATAGGTAGTCAATTTCGGCTTCAAAAATTCTACTGAAATGCAGAAAAAAACAAACTGACCTCACTATGCAAAAGAAAAAAGCAAAACAAGAAGCCCCCTCATGATTGGTTGTCGTTCCAAGGGCGCTTATCCTGCCGTAAATCTAATATTGATTCCCATCATTGCGCCATTCTATCATTGTTTAGGAGTTGGGTGTGGATGGTGGGTGAGCAGCTAGGCTGCTGGCAAAGGCGATGCACGTGCTGTGCAAAACAGCGTGAAACACAAGATGCAGCAAATATAGCTGTTCAACAAGGTTCCACCACACAACAAACTACATCCACTTCACGTCACAAACAGGCAAGTATTTCGTTGAAGAACATAATCGCTACGCTTTTTTTGAATCAAACATTCAAATAATGCTCTATTTGAACACTCTTTTTATTATATTTATGTCTATATTCACATATTTTCTATTATATTTCTGTCTATATTCATATATTTTCTTAACGCCTTATGATAATTGGCGCATTTGTCAAGCTCAAAATCAAATGACAATTCCGTGAAGCTCAGAATTAAATGGCAATTTCATAATAAGTGAAAAATTTGCTCGCAGACCGGTTCTGAATCAGCAACACTTCGGTTACCGGACTAATGTTTATCTAATTGAGCTAATGCTGCGATTTCCAGTTGCCCCTATGCATGGGCTAAGCCTTATCAATTCTTCTGTACATATGTAATAAAACAGATATCAGTGCAGTAATATATTATAACGCATTTGATGTTCAAAGTGATATCAGTTTTGCTCTAATTGTTTATGTACTATGCATTCACTAGATCGTTTGTGTTGTTTACACTACGGAATTAAGACACAAACAAAAAATAGTTAGTAGCAATAATATTACCGATTGCTTAGTAGGTTAGTGCGTCCCACAAGGAGCGCAAGATCACAGATTTCGACTCTATGCGTGATCATTTTTTTTCACTTATCATTAGATATTTTTCACTGGCTATCAAATAACGGCTGCATCCCTATCATTCAACAGTGAGCAGATGTTTAACATCAGCAAAAGTATATGGAGGATTTTAGTAGCGCTATGCCATCTTCATAGTTCTTGTACAATGGTACAATATCTGAGGATGTTGCAGTTTTATTGTTACTCGACTTAATAAATGAATTAAAGTCATACATTCGAGTACTTTGTGGAAAGCAATTCTTTTTTTTTCGAATATAAGCAATTTAATGAGCAAAAAGCGGCAGACTAAAATCTTCGAAAACGTCACAATACTACAAAGAAGCGAAGAGTCGGGATTTCGGAAATTCCATGAAAATTGCTTTATTTAAAAAAAAAATTAGAGATAGGTAAAAAGATTAAAAAACGGATTGGAGATAGATAAAAAACACACACAACGGATTGGCATTGTTTTTGAAGGAGTAAAAACTCGAAAAAACGACATACATTTGACGTCCGAAATTTTTAATCTTTTTTGTGCAATATTAGCACTTGACTTTAGAGCTTTAAAAGATGTTCTAATTTTCTCATGAGTGAATCTTAAATGTCTACATAATGCCTCTTAAGTGTGCTCATTTTTGCCTCAACGTTGCATTTATGTGGATTCGTTTTTTGTCGTTTTATGTCGCACGATTGATGGTGTCTGTCGGTTGAGTGACGTCATTCAAATGTTTGCTGCTGAATAACGATGCTCAGCTATAGGCGGTGGGACTGATCACTCTCAAGGGGTAAATGAGAAAGTAGAAAAAGATAAAATTCCATCATAGAAAGGAATCTAAGAAATTTCTATAATTAGAGGAGAATGGAATCCCGAGAATACTTATGCAATTACTCCTTGCCATATTCTCTGACGGCTCTATGTAATCACTTTTATTCAAAAAACTATGTTTAGTGGTTTTATTTCAAAGTTTTGATCCACTTGAAGCAGTTCCTTCAGAAAATCGATATTGTTTGTGCTGGAGGTACCGTATTTTAAGATTTTATATATTGGCAAAATTGTATATAGAATGCTGACAGTATTAAGAAGAAATTTAGTTGAACGTTTTTTGTGTGGCTTATAGTGATTTCTTTTTGATAATTTCTTAAAACTTGCAAAAAATTTGTTTTGTTTACTGAAAAAAAAAAAATTTCAAGTTTAAATTTATCAACATTTCCTCTCGCGAGGCGCAATGAGAATCTCAGCCGTTTCATACTCATTCAACGAGGGATTCTTTTCGAACTATTAGATCGTAACGTCGCTTGTAGAAGTGGAAGATTCTGAAAGAAGAATTGATTGCGTAACATCTATGTTGTTGTGTATTTCAGAAGCTTCCTGCCAGTTCGATACCACCCGTCTTAAAGCCACGACTTAACGATGGTCTTTTTTGTGTGGCCATATTTGGATTGTTAAAGCATGCATTCGGGTTATTGTTCACGGTATTTGTGATCTGTGTTCTCATAACTTGTATCCCAGTTGTACTTATCGTCAGAATCGTCAGATGCGTTAGAAGTCGTTTCGCACATAATTCGTTTGCACCACATAAGTTAGTTATTTATTTCTTATTCTGATTTTATTTTTATTCTTTTCAAGTGTAATTGTATCAACTAAAAAGTTGCTTCTTCAAACATTTATCATTTATGCAAATCTCCATTGTGCAATGAGAGCATTGCTTGCATATGCTTGTCTGCTCTAGTGACCGCTGGTCATTTTTCATACGCTATAAATGTGATAAGCTTTTAGGTGCTTTCAAGTTTTGTTCATTACAATTTTTACCAACGATTAGATTTTCTCAAAAAGACTCCCATGAGTGATGCTAGAGGAATGTGACGAATTTCAACGAATTTCTATGCATTAATACAATTGCAATCGATGCTATTTTTATATGGATTATTTTTCTACGCCTAAAATATTTTTATTTCGCTCACCATTGTGGATATCACTGGAAAAAAATACCCGTGAAAATGATATCTGAGAGAGTATTTAGAAAGAAAATGGTATTATTTAGAAAGAATATCAACTATGTCTCGAATATCATTTCAACTAGTCGCTAAGCCTATGAAATTTTATTATCATTTTTTAGCATTTATATGATGCCCTTCATATCTAGTATAATCCATCTGCAATAACACTTCTAGAGTCCTTTAAAAATATAGAAATTTCCTCTCATTGATATTTTCAGTCATTGCGATGCATGGTGGCCTCTTCAAGGAACGATGCCGTTCCGGGCAGTGATTACCACTCAATCGGTTCTCGATCAAAATTTGCTATCTTCACAGGTGTAATTTTCAAAACATTTTTTTCTAAACGTAACCCTCATCTTTTACGATACATATAATTTGGGAAGTCCGGTCTAATCTCTCTATTGCAACTGAAAATAGCTAATATTTTAAGGCGTTAGAGTGTTGAGTGAGCTAAGCACCCTGTAGTCTCAGGGACTCTGAAAATTTGGAAATGAGAGCTAATGAGGCTTCCATCAAACGCTGGTTTCCACGGTTAGAGCATTGTATATTTTTAATCGCAAAATTTTGCTCAAAATTTTCTATTTTTATAGATTGCCTAGCTGCATGTTTATGATTTCAGTGCAGATTTGGAATTAAAAATCCTATTGCATAAAAAATTCAACAGTTAAAAAATTTGTGTTTTTTGGTCGGCGATGTTTGGTGCTTGTTGCGATTTATATTGTTCGGATTTATTCGAATTTAACATTTGAATTTAATGCACTCGACGATGTAGACGAAATTTTGCGAGATTCTTATTGCAGAATCGATTGACATAAGATATTTGATCTCTATAAGTTAGGATGGAAAATTAGGAAAATTAAAATCATTTAGTTCAACACATCGGTATTCGAACTTATCCAAGCTATCGGATAATCGAAATTGCCAATATTTGCACTAATTGATGATTTCAATGAATGTTTTTTTAAAATTTATTTTAACGATTTTCATTATGCAATTTTTAATATTTCTTTGATGTTATTATATTTTAGCGCATTTTCTATTCGTTTAACTACCTGGAAACTTCAGATTTTTTTTAGTTTGTGGAAATTTTTTTCCACGAAATGTTTTGTTAGATGGAATTCCATTTGTTGAAATGTAGCAAAATTTAACTTATTAACGTTTAAATTTTCAACTGAAAAGATATAGATAGTTTTTTTCTTTGGATTGCAATCATTACTTATTGAAGTTACTGGGTGTGATGATGAAAAAAGTGGGTTGAAAAGAGGAAGCGATGTTGAGGGAGAAGCATAGATAGATGAAAAGGTGAGATAGGGAGCGATCTATAACCAATAGAACGAACAGATTTAAAAGTGAACAAAGTACTCTTCAGTTAACGAGGGTATTTATCGATCAAGAGACCACAACTCGATGTGGTTGCGATGCTTATAGAGATATCGAACGAAGTAAACCAACACCTGAGGTGCGCATTTGGGATCAACAGTATGTTTTCCTCTTTTTTTTTTCAATGAATATATAATCATTATTCTTTTTTTTTTCGATTTAATGAGGAAATTCAAAATTTAATATCAATGTTGGAAAGTAAACTATCAAAAGAATGCCTTGAGAGGGGAGAGGGTGGGGTACTATTCGTATAAAACGATCCGAATTGGAAAGCCCATATAAAATACAGCATAGTCTGTCGAATGCTTGCGCTTTTTGTGTTGTGATAATGTAATAATAATTATTGTTTAATTCATATGGAGGCGATCAGCAATGTTATTTTTATATACATCATATACAACGTAAAGCATTCAATATTTTAGTCAAACTTTGTATCGGCGGCAATGTAAGATGAGAGAAGAGTAAGTTTCATTAAGTTCTTTTATTTCGATTCTTTAGTTCGTTCATTCAAATTCAATTCTTTTGATGTTCATTTTCATTTCCTCGTTTTCGTAATGTTTGTTGCTTTTATTTCATTTGAGTTGATAAATTTACAGAAGAACACGATTGAAAGTGGTGGGTGAGTTGATGCGAGTACTTAACGATGCGTCCTCAATTTGTGCTCAATCTCAATCCCCTTCGAGTGTACTTCTTGTGCCAAACTTTACGAACGTCACTCATGTAAGTTATTTATCGATTCTTATTCAATCTTTTTCTATCCGTTTTTTAAATCAATATAATATTCCCTTCGTTTCTATTCAAGTTCTGTCCTTTCTGCTATGAGGATCAAAGGTTTCTATTTAATTTTTTGTCTCTTTTGCTATGATGATCGAAGGTTTAAATTATGCGAATTTATCATACCGATAACGACAATTCATATATATATATATATATATATATATATTTCTGTTATATTAATGAAGTACTGAAGACATAGGTCAATTTCAGAGACCGATATGCGTAAATAAATCTAGAAACAATTGCGCACCCAATACACTTGCCAGAAGGCGATCTTGCTTAAAAATTTAAATTTCATCTTTACTCTAAAATTATAGAGCTTTTAAAAAGTCCACTTATTGCAATGTTTTTTTTTAAAATTCTGAATTCATCTGTAAGTGGTTCTATGTTGGCGGGAGGGGGGGAGGGGGCGGGGAATTAACATTAATTGCCGTATAGGAAAGGTGATAGTTTAATTCACTATTGCGGAAGTGGGAGAAATTTGAAACGCAACGCTTTAGTTGCCTATTCTTTTTTTTAAATGAAATCTCAAATGACACTTTAAAAATGAGTACCACATATTTTTAGAATTTCGAAAAATCTTGTTTTAAAAAAAAGATTTTCAAATGAAAATTGATAATAAATCATAAAGAAACAAAAATGAGAAATATTTGATCAATTCATTGCAAATTTTTGCTATCGATTTTTGAGAAGAGAATTTGTATAAATAGCTAATCATTAGTAATTATGCAACTATTTATATGAATTAACAGTTTCTATAAAAGATAAATATCGATGAATTTAAGCAAAAAAAGAAGAAAAACACGAGGAATTTTTCTTGTAACAGTGAAATATTTACAATGCTGTTTAGCGTGAAAAATGTTCTAAGTTGTTTTTTTTCATTTCGATACTGTTTGTTATCGTTCAGTGATAACTATGTTTATTATCACTCAATGACAACTGTATTTATTGTCATTCAGTGATAACTATTTGATTACTGCATTCGAAATTTTATTGTCATATCAGAATTGAGAAGAAGAAAAACATATTTACAGCTAGTTGTTATAAAATACTTTCTAAATGAAAGACTAAAAAAAAATTTTTTTTTAAATTTTCCATTTATTAGTTTCTCGCCTAGTGAATGCGTTTATAAATTTTCAATATTTCTCATCATAAACAACATGAATTTGCTTTCATTTGTAATTCATATTGGTCATTTTAATACTAGTTTACTGAAATTCATATGATTTTTATCAGTGCTATAATTTTGAAAAGTGAAGGGGTGTAATTTTAATAATAAATGAATAAATAAATAATTTTTAGACTGATAGTTGTTGCTGTTTGGCGATATTTTCTCATGATTGCTATAGTTTTACGTTTTGTTTACCACGATTATTATCACTTTATACAAATGGACAATTGATATTCGATATGGAACCTAAAATGGGTGAATCTTTCTCTCCACAACGGGCCGAATTCAATGTAATGCTCAAATTATGCAATATTATGGCACAAACAGTACAGGTATTTTTATGAGACTATTTATTAACGTTCAATTGCTTTTGGTATTAAATTATTTAAGTTGTTTTTTTTCTGTTAATTTATTTACTTTTCGAACTTAAATTCGCATTTATTTTCTCGCATAATTGAAAGTTAAATATACCTTACTAATATAAAGGTGTTGAAATGTTTTGATTTTGAGTAATCATATGTTTTCGTTCTTGCATCATTAATGTTATTTCTAACTCAGCAAAAAATTCTACTTATAATTGAAAAAATTTACTAGTAGAAAGGATTCAGTTAACTAATAGATAAACTTTTTGAAGCTTCACTCAGTAATAAAAAAAAGCCTTTTTCTTACTTTTTTCTTATAATATCCCATATTACAGTAACCCAATAACTGCTATCGGCAGCAATTTCCATAATATATCCATCTAAGTATGTGAAATACTATGTTCTAATATATAGTTTAATTGACGTTCATTTCAAGTTCACATGTGTTGGACCACTATCTGTAGCAGCGATGTGCTTTCGTAGAGAGAACCCCATCTGGAGGGAACTTATCAACGAGTCAAGCATCGCTTCCCTTAACAGGTTTGCATATTCGTGAGCTGAATTTCAATACTTATGCATTCATTGAATCATATATGACCGTATATAGTGTTTCTGCGTTACAGTAATCGGAATGTTTTATACCACATGTGAATGTCTTATTTAGAAGGAAGAATGAGGTGGTCGATGGTGATGAAATGATTCTAATGGAGAGTATCGATGGTGAAAAAAAAGGTGAAAAATTATTTCGTAATGCTGTTTCATAAAAATAGAGATGCTGAAGGACGTATAAAAAATTTTTTAAACCTTAAAAATTAGTCAGTCTGAGTGCTTAGCACACCCTTCTCTTTGCCAGCTAATTTTTATTTACGTGACCTTTGGGTACTTATGGTACTCAATTTGGTTGCGTTAGGGTTGGTACTTATCTTCTATCTGGAATATAATGATAGTCAACTTCTATCGAGACCTCCTAGATTTATTAAGTACTTTGAGCTCATTACTCTTCAAGTAGTGTGCATTCAGCTAGCTGAAGGTGCTTGCTGTCTCTTTGACGTCATCGTCACCGCTTTACAAGTAATGCAAGTAAAGTGGCAGAAGCAAACCTACCATAAATCCAAAATCCACCTTTCCCTGCATCCTCCGCTCATCTATTGAGTAAGGGGAAAGGTGCATGCTTCTCTCCTCCCTCCCTCCCTTTCCTCTCGGTTGTGCCTTTTTCCTACTATATAACTCGAAAAATGACTTAAAACGCAATTTTAAAGCTTTACATACTATTGTAATGCATTGCTATAATTTTTATTAGTCTATTAGTCGCCTAGAGCAATGTTTCACAATTTTTGCCGATGATCAAATTGCATTGTTCCTCTTCATTTCATCACCCTGTATACTTTTAATATATTACAATGGATAAGCATGCAAGGCCAGCTACGGGGCTACCATTTCCCTCACCCTCCCCTAACCTCGATTACCAAAATGCCTTATTGCAAAAAAAAATTATCGACGCATCGAGAAATGTGAGTTTAATGCTTCATCCATGCTTCATCAACAGCATTGATTAACGATTGCTACGATGAATATTGTATAGCTGAAATAGAAATGTTTAATATTAGAATATTATAGGTGTCGGTCGTTTGTATAGGTGGATGCGTGTGGCAAATGTCGATCAATTGCTAAGAGCGGAACGTATTTTACGTGCCGCAACCGTTGAACTCTTTCTTGCATTTGTTGCTGGTGCACTTCGTCGTCATTTTCGTTCATCGGTAAGCGGTCTCTTCTATTCGAAATATTAGCCAAATCCCTACGAAGATGAGGGACCGAGAAGAAAGCTGGCAGGATAATCCATCTATTCGCTTCTTTCAATTTTTTTTTTTGAGAAATTTATTTCTCAGCTGAAAAATTATGAGAAAACGTAGTATTATGCATTTATTTGCTCTACATTTATTCGAAAATTTTATGCACTTTCATCTCTTCTGCAATCCGAAATTCATGCAATTACATTCGTTAATCGCGCTGATTTTATTTTCCCATCCGAAGTAGATAACGACTGATCTATAGTTAGTCACATGTTGCTGAACTTCGAACCCAGAAAGAAGTTTCAATCAAGAAGTTTCAATGTGGTCTCAGGTTGTTTAAATTGATTTTAATTTTAGACATCGAGCGGTTGTCAGGTGTTTTCATAACTCGGAACGATAATTGACGTGAATAAAGAAATGCTTATTTAGGGCATAGCACATCCACCGGACGTCGGTGCAACAGTACCCGTATCGTATCGTGAATATGTGCCAGTAGAAGCGCAAAAACCATGCGATATGATGTTACTGCCATTGCAAATACCGTCAGGCGTTGAAGGCGCCATCCCACGAGTTTGGGCTGTTCAAAGGCGTCTTGCTGGTGCTCTTGATGGTGTTCTGCCGTTCGCTTTACGGGTTTCGAGGTTTCTTTGTAAGTTGATATGCAACGTATGCAAGTTGATCGTGATAATTTATGATCTGAAAAAGAATCCTTCTTTTGATATCACTCTTTTTTTATAACTTCCGGCTATTCGCCGAGCAACATTTATGAATTTCATTGATTTCTTCATTTCATTACACGGTTTTTTTATTTTTATTCTCTTCCACGTAATAAAAAACCTGTCAGACATTTTACGTCATTTTTTTTCATTTTTTTTTGAATCTAGAGCAGCATCGTTTTGCATTTTTATGCGCTAATACATCCTACTGTAGAGCTGAATCGAATTGTTGATAGCAGATTGACTAAGTCAGTTTCATTTCTGCTTTCCTTTTTTACGTTGATATACGTTTCAGTTAATTTTTTGGGAAATATTACTTAGTAACTCCTTGATAAAGGAAGTTTGTACAGGTAAATTTTTTGTTGCACTTGTAAATAAATTTAAAAAAAAATTATTTTTGCAATATTTGTTTGCGAAAAAATTCTCAGCAATGCATATAGCTTATATAACTAGTCCAAATCGAAAGGCAACGTTTTTGTAACCAACGTTACCACTTTCATAAAGATTGAATTATTTGAATCATTTTGAAAAATTCCAATTATTGATCAATGTTTCAACATTACATATATAATATCTGCACTATGATGAGTTGCAAGTCTTGTACAATAGAATAGAAATTGGTTATAAGTGAATATGTTTGCAGCTGAAACATCATTTCCGGCGGACGTTAGTCGCCGAATATTTTCAACTTTATACGCAGATAGTTCGGCGATAGTAAGTGTATTACG
Organism: Baylisascaris schroederi; assembly: GCA_006503575.1. Taxonomy (NCBI): domain Eukaryota; kingdom Metazoa; phylum Nematoda; class Chromadorea; order Rhabditida; family Ascarididae; genus Baylisascaris; species Baylisascaris schroederi. Next base: position 1,153,890 of record QEWY01001940.1, read on the forward strand.
TGCTAGTGGTGATATTCAAATGGATTCACAACGCATTCAGTCGATTCTGCTTTATCCATCGTTACCAGACAGTGTGAAGGCGGCATTTACGTTTGTGCAATGCGGTAGCGATATAATGCTCAGTGTTTCGGCCGATGCATTCTGCTTTCCTGAACCTGACAAATTGCTTCTTCATTTCAAGGTGTGCTTTCATCTTAAATCCCATATAATCTGCTTATTTTACTTTATTTTTTTACTTATATAAAGCGCACTGTTGGAATATTCGGCGACTAGTTATGTAAAGCGCAAATACAAAATTTAACATGAATATATATCTGCTTCTCTGTAATACAACTTCGACACGTGAATAGAAAGGCTAGATAATGAAATCGATGGCATTGCTGGTATAGTCTACACCAATCATCGTACTTTTTGACCCATTCCTATAGACCCTTTTCTGACGTCTTCGAATCATTAAAGAACGACACAAAGCTCGTAACCATCCACTGACGGATACATTCCTGTTGATTAGGGACATCGATCGGTCATCACTTATTTATGACCATCAATTCAAGGTGATAGTACTGAAACGAAGATGTAGCTGATAAGATAAGGAGCTTGGAATCGTGTGTTCTAGTGATGTTTCAGCGGAGATTATTAGGGGTTTTGTCTCTATCATTCTCAGTTTTCATTGCGATCTTTGAATTCTAAAAAAAACATTCAGCGGATGACATAGGCAATTGTGAAACATTCTATATTTGCTTTCCCATCAAAACGAGGGGAGTTTAAGGCGGAAGTGCGTTGCTTATTGGATCAGTTATCAATGAGGCTACTCACTCTTAGTCAAGCGACATTCCTGCCCACACGAGTGCCTTTCATGCTTGGCACATCCACATCTACCGAAGCTGTGGTCACTCTCGAGCCAAAGCCAAGTGTTGCCGGCATCGAAAATGTAAGTCATCCTATCATCAGATGTTACAAGTATTTCTTTGCATGTTATGCCACTCTCAACGAGTGCATTTTTTTCGCATTGATGTCAATTATGATTTGCTATTATTTAGAGGAATTGGCTGTGAAATAATTAAGATCCCATCTCTCCACTCCCCTTAAACTCGTGAAGCCCATGCAAAACGGATTGCAAAATTTCGCCTAGTAATCTCCACCATATAACTTCTTCACGCATACTGGGAAACGTTTTGCGTTTCCGATATTGAAAAACGCAAGTTTTCGTTATTTTCTCTTCACAATCTACGTATGTGTATTGTTTGCTTTCTTTGCCCTCTTTATGGAATAGAAATCAGAGCGAATTCGCAATGACATTTCCCTCCCTAAGGGACATTTCAAATTGCTTCATTCTTCAATGATTGAGGTATTGGACAATAAATTGCATAATTTTGAATGTTCTCCGATAACATATTTTTGCGGTTTTTTGCTCTTCTGGTTGGAAATTTTCGTCTCATGAAATCGCATTGGCATATTCGAATCAGAAAAAATATGAAGGCTATTTTTATATACATCTTACGAGATCGATACAACGTTAGAACCGGCCTTTTTGAAGCTTTGTGATCTCCATTCCGATGTGCTGCTGGTTTTGCGCAGAGGTACGCTGGAATAGGTGTAGAAGGGGATAAGGGGGGGGGGGGGGGGTNGGGGGGGGGGGAGTTAATTAAGATATCATTTTCAATAGTTTAGAGAATCTCCGTCAAATTTTTTCAATAACGACCAACTTTTTCGCATCATCCTAGCATTTTTTTTAAATCTCAGATTGATGTCGAAAGCTGCAGTGTTGAAAAACTACAACTACTGCTTCGTAATGTTCAAGGTGAACTCGATAGTATGCGAAGCAGTCCTCATGTGAGTTTTTTCACCTTAAAAAAAATTTTTTTTTTCGTTTTCAGGAATGCTTTTTCAAATTCGCAAGCTTTTATCTATTTATTCATTTATAATGCTGCTATTTCATTTTCTTTATCAATAAGAATGAATAAAGGGTAAAGAGAAAATTGTATTACATCAATAACTCGGTGCATCTAACAGTGCCACTAAGCTACGGTATGTTTTTAAAGTAAAGAATAAGATGATAAACACTATTTGACGTTATTTTATAATCCAGTTTATGTATAGTATAAAGCAAAATGTATGTATAGCATCTTATGATAGTATAGATTAACTAACATACTTACTTAGTGATCAAGTAATTGCTGAAATATGTCGTCGAGCGCGACATGTCTCATTTGTTTTCCTGATTTTCTCTATCGCTTCGAATGGAACTCATTAATTAGCACATTTGGAAACATTCTTTATCTTTAAGGTTATATTAATGATAATAAGTATCACTCACGGGAATTAATTATGAACTTTCAGATCGATAGGGCTGAATATGTGAGTAAATTAAATGAGCTGGAAAATCGTATGCGTGTCTTTCACGATAGTATGGCTGCACGTCTTGGTGCACCTGTATGCACACCACTACGTGAAGGCGCCGAATTGGCATCAAACGCTGTTGAAGAATTGCTTGCTCCATACAAACAAGAAAATGGTATGCTCTTGCTAAATCTTTTATTCTTTTATCTCTAAATGGTAAGTTTAAATTTACAACTCGATTTTATAATGGTTTCATTCTAAGCACTCCGCTGTAATCAATAGCATAAACACTACAAATCACGTTTTACACATATCTTTATCATGTGTTTTATGAAGCAGATTAGAGCCCCTAAAATAGCAAAACATCTATTAATTGTATATGACAGATAATAAACGAATGTATTATAATATCACATTGAGGAAAATCATGTACGATTTGTTGCGTATATAAACATTCATAATTTCATTCAACTAGGAATAATTTCTTACATATACTTCTAGAGGTATAAGAATAAAAATTAGCGTATAGAGTTTTCTAACAAGGTTCGAATAGGTAAAAACTTCAAGCTACAGAATACATCGCATCCTTCAGAACTCATCGCATTCATTAAATTTGTCAAAAGTTCTACAAATTTTTTCTTTAACAACAGCATTTGTGAAAAAAAAATTATTTCAGCTCAATCTCGTGCATTGATCGTATATACCAAACATGTAGGTAAAAATTATGAAGTATAGATTATCTCGTAGTTTTTGTTTTATTACCCCGTCCATCCGGGCTTAGCCAGGAGGTATTAGCGAAGCGAAAGAGACTGGTCGGAACGTTCCGCTATTTTCTCGGATTTTTTTTTTTTCCATTGCTGTCTCCGACTACTCAAGTCTTTTTTCTGCATCATTGTCTGATGTTTATAGTATCATTGATTCCCATCCTGGCTATGCCCATGTTCTCCACCTCTGTAACCTACCCTATGTCGCCTCTTTTGCAATACTGTAATCAATGCACTTATTCCCCTCTGTTGTGATATCATAGTTTGTCTTTTAAAGTGACCATCCCCTCATATGTTGTAAGGAGTTGGATATTGTGGTGCATATATATTTATTGTTGCTCCATTTGGCTATTGTTTTGCGACAGTCTTTGCAAAGATATGACCGTTTTTTCAAAGTCAAGCACATCTTAAAAGAGACAATAATTTCCGTCGAATTTTTTAGCACTTGAAAGTAATTAATTCAATTCACTCAATAGAATGGGCAATAAAATTCTCTTTAAAAAATACATTTTAGTATCTCTAATTTCTCGTTATCATCCATTTGCATCGTTTTTTATTGTAGTTTAGTTTATTTGAAAATGATTTCAGCGCCAACTGCACGACGTTTCTCTCGCGAATTCGCTCGTATCGATATCCCTCGGAAGTCGTCGAGAGCCGATTGAAAATTTTAAAAAATTGCAGTCGCTTATCGTTCTGCTTGGCGACGTTTTTAACGATATTTTAACGAAATTATATTTCATCCACTTCGCAAACTTAAGTGAAATATATTCGAGCATAAAATTCTCGTCGATATCGGATGATTCTTAGAGAAATACCCGTTAAAAATACACAGTCGAATAGAGATATAAAGCAAAACCTTTCTATCTTCTCATTATCAAGTGGTATTAGTAATTAATTGTTAACATCTCGGAACTTGTTCCCAAAAAGTTTCTAGACGAAACGTTTTCTATTGAAGACTTATTTTGACAGGGAGATGTGCAAGGAGTTTTGGGGGTGGGGGGAGGGGAGAGAATGAGGACCCAACTTGGGAGAATCAGACGAGTATTTTGGCAGATCGCTATTCACTGAAGACGTCGTGATAGCAGTTGAATCGATTTTGGAATACCACCCGTTAAAGGTGAATTTTGGCTGTCTCTTTAGCAATACTACTGGGTAGTTATTTCTGGCAAATTGTAAAATCCAATTGGTCGCATCAGCTCAAGAGTTGCATTTTTGATTGTCAACCCTCGTTTAGGCTTAAGATTAGTAATACACCTGTCCACCTTTGCTATTTTCGATGATTCGACGCTCACTAAACATCTGTTTGGCAAACCTAAATGGAAATTGAAGAGGTGAAATCGGTTTGGCTGCTAGAATATTAAGGGATGTCAATATTTTCTATTTCAACAGTGCTTAGCATCTCATATTTTACAGGATGTGAGCAGTTCTGCTTGAAAGAGGTGATTTGAGAAATTAGAGTCATAGTAACTACCAAACAAAAAAGCTGAGAACCTTTTTTTCTACCGTCAGAAAAACTCAGTAATACCTTCAAAATTTTTCTATCCTCTATTGCGATCTTGGATTTCTTTGTTTGATTATTCATTTATGAACATATATCGTCTAATGAGACCGATAAGATGAGCAATCCTTTAACTTTTTCACGCATTTCTGTGCTTCTGAATGAATTTACTTGAGGATAGAAGAGGAAAATTCCCTTGAGGCTAGGAAGAATGGAGATTATCTGCCAAAAGGTGACAGATGGTGAGGAGCCAGGTTTTTATCTAAATGAAGTGGATGGGATTCTGTAAAGTGTATTAGACTGCTAAGAACAGTCGCGCGTAATATATGTTTAACACAAGTTCTATCTTTCTACGACGCAGGCTGATTGATCCGTGTATTATAAAAATTCATGCATCTTTGGATTTTTTGTCATTTTATATATATATATATATATATATATATATATATATATATATATATATATATATATATACATGTGGAAAAGTCATTGAAGGTGTATTTCGATCGGTGATTTTAATTCTGTGTTTGCTACTGCGCTGCTTGTTATTATTATATGTCGCTTTTGTTGGTGCAGTTTGAAGTTCGCCCGCCCTCTTTGTTTACTCTGGAAGCTTTTTATTGTAATAAATGGTGATTGTTTGTTGAATGAATGAATGCTAAAGTGCAAGAATATGTTAGACGGAAGTGAAAATTCAATGAGTTATGTAGTAAATATATCATTAAAAAAGCAATCTTCATTAAAAAATGGTGGGTCCATTGAGAGAATTATAAATGCATTAATGCCGTATGGAAAATGTGTTGAAAGTGCACTTCAAAAATTGATTATGAGAGAGGTTTATGGCAATTGGCGGATAGAATGAATGTTCGGGTTTGGCTGCACTTTTTTGTTGGCCTATCATATAGGGGAATGATTGTATTTATTTGTAGAATTCAAAACAAAAAGGTTCTTATGATGTATCGACTACATCATTGCACAGAATTTTTCACCACATTGACTTGTAATTAAAAGATAAAAAAGGAAGAAACTTAGTTGTGGTTGTATTGTTCTAATTTATGATATCAAACGGTTGAAGCAAGACGATATTTAAATCTCACAGCCGTTAAAATGGATAATTCTTAGTACGTCGTTCAACAAAAAATATAAACCTAGGTTGTTGAGCTTGAGGTCAAGGTTTTTGATGGTTGAGCTCGAGCTATATTTTTCCGGTCCATACGTCTTTGAGGATAAACATTATAAAGATCAATTCGACTAAAAGCTTTAGTAGTTAAGCGTATTTCATTGAACTTTGAAGAGTTCAACCATCATGGAAACTGGTGATAACAATCGCTTGAAATGCAATCACTCAATATTTTATGTTTGCTATTTTTATTATTCAAAACTCTCTGAACAATACAAATGAATTAATTTTGTTGAAATAAATATTCGATGAAATATTTTTTTGGAATGCAAATTGTTCAACAATGGTTATGAATACTACGAAATATCTATGCAATATATCGTCAGTTATTACTGATAGTCCATCATTTCCCCCTCCCTTTCTCCTATCTGCCCCGCCACCTTCTCTTCCGTGGCTAAATTTATGGTGGAAATATATTCCAAATACAGGTAACCAACAGCTGAGGTGTTCATTTCGTGCAAGTTTTACGGTATGATACTACGGTATTGTGATAGTATAGTCTAACAGTCATCAGGAGAGTACTGTGCAAATGGGAATTTCATCTAAGCTGAGCCTTATGTCTTTTGAAATGCAGCAGATGGCAATTTCGATATTCTACTGTTTCACGCGTAGAAACGAGATGACGTTGAAAATTCTGATTGAATTCCTATCAGTTGAAATTAGAGCCTTGTTGAATTTATGAGTTATAATCTAATCAATACCATACACCTTCTATATGCAAATTTTTGTGCAAATGCACACATAGTTTGCAGCGTTTTGGAGTGAAGCCTCGTTCATCTTTTCTCTTTTCGGGTATGAGATGGTATGACTTCAAAACTCTTCTCCTTTGATGATCAAAATGTGCAGCGATGAAACGAAATTTGCGTTAGTAAACATTAAATTTGGTAAAATGTAAAAACCGCAGTAAACTTTGAAGGTTTAGCTATACCTCAGCTATCTTGGCAGCTCATCAAATTTCATCGTCGACGAATTTTTTGAAGTTTTGCCGGTTTTGGTGACTTTATCATCCTGTTGGGAATTTTTTGAAGTGTTACCGGTTTTGGTGACTTTACCATCCTGTTGGGAATTCGCATATAAAATTTCTGCTTTTTGTAACACCAATCTTCAAGAGGCAATTGGTGAAATTTGTTCAAATATTCGGCGACAACCACCCACACACCTGCAATGACCTTCAAATCATGCTCCCAACGGTCGCATACACCCAGTCTGCAACCTTCAATGGTGAACAATAAGTGATCTTGGCGATGTGCCAGGCGTAGTGTATTTTCATCGTTGCATGACTTTTTTTTCTATATTATATGTTGTTTTTTCATATTTTCGAGAAATGAAAGATTAAAATTATTTATAAAATATTTTCATTTTCTTCTCTACTCTTAAATCGTTTACTATCCACGTTTAATGTAAGAGTTATGTGGAATGTGAAGAATTGCTTCAAGATGAAGCCATGCTTGGCTCCGATTAAGTGCCTAGTGCCTACTTGGCCAATTGTAGTTAATGCAGGCTATCTAAATGCAAGGTTGAAAAAAAGCCAAGCATTTTTTTACCATTACCGCAATCAATCTTTGGAATGCAATTTAGAAAACAAATCTAGTTCGACAATTTATCCACTTCATGAGTCTATTTATTTAATTTAAATAAATTTCTCAAAAAACTCTCATTTATTTCGAAGAAAGAAACTCGTCTCTGTTTTGCCGTAATGAAAAAACTAATGAAAAAAAAAATAAATTGAAACTTGAGAAGTGCTGTATAAATTGGACGCCAAAAAAAGAGAGGAATGCGATTTCTATCAACTAAATGAAAAAAAGAGAGGAATGCGATTTCTATCAACTAAATGGACGAAAATGACTCAGTAAAATTTTATGAAATACGAGTTGAACCGATCATTCGATAGGGATCGAAATTTTTCAGCATTAAAGATATTTTATTGTCTTCGCTGCTGAATCATTTCCTCAAATTTATTATTCAATAAACGAACTGAAATATTTGAATTTTTCAAATTCAATTTATATTATTCGATTTGTTCGATAAAAAATTATTAGAAGGGTTTTTTTTCGGTTTTATTAATCGAGAAATAGTATTATTTTGATGTTGTGAAATCCATCACATCTACTTCCAACGAATGAGATTTTTAATGTTTATTTTTCTAATTGAGATTGGTGGTTAGAAATTCCTTGTTTTGATAGTTTTTGTGATTTAAGCGACATAATTTCGTATTTTTTAACCAAATTAATATACGAGCTATAAGGTAATAGCGACAGATTAGAAGGATTATTACATAGGCGTCGCGGATTTGACATTAAAACGGATTTGTGCAGAGATGGTTCCCTATGGAAAATGACCATTGGATAAGTCTAAGGGTAGTTCAGCAAGTAAGCAATTACTGTAATCGGACTTGACAGTAAATAAGTATTCATTTAAAATATTCCTTATCTCAGTGATTATTGTAAAAAGTAATTGTTGTCTTAGCGTTATGCAGTTATTGATTTTTTTTAGTGTTTCGATGAATCGTAATTCGCCATTATCGATATGGCATTCAAGATCACGTCTTAGTATTTTATGTACTTCACTTACCATATTGCTTGCACTGCTGAATATATTCAATGATACACTGCAACAAAGAGATAGTAATGCTGTTAGATACAATAGAACATTCGCCGACGATATGGATTATGTACTCGAAACATTACAATATATGTACGATCTTCAGAATGGACGTGCCAAGATTCGAAGCATCGTTGAGAAGGTTTGTGATAGCTTGAAGAGAAGCTGAGATCCTTAACTTTTCCGTAACTGAGGTTTTTATGAACTATAGGAACAATAAGCTCTAGCAGTTGAGCATTTGAGTAAGGAGATGGAATATGAAACCATTGTGGCCAACTTCGAGATAGCTAGCTTCGTTCTGGAGTCAGCCTGGAGTCGAGTGGTTTTAGGGAGAACTGGATTCCATTGCCTGTCACCAACAGTTGCATCCTGCAGCATATCTATTATTTCCCATCTCTGTGTAATCTACGATAAAAACAATCCGGTGATATCATATTATACCAATTAATCGCTCTTCATTCAAAATTATTTATTTTTTCAAAGAGAGCAATTGAAGCGTTCATCATCTATTTTCATAAATGATTTGTTTTCAGCCGAAACAAGTGCAAGAATATTGGAGATGTCGTTTGAAAGAACCGAAAGTTGTTTTGGATCATGGCTGGCTGGAAAACGATGGATTATTTCTTTATTCGGCAACCTATGATCGTCGAGCCAACTCACTCTATCCCCTAAATCATGCCATTCAAGTATAAATACATGATCTATTTAGTTATAACTTGTTTTTTTTTCAGTTCCTATATGTAAATAAGTTGAGTAATGAACATCTAACAGTGAGTTTCCAGATCAGTTTGGTAGTTTCATAATTAGACATGGCGGAGAGAAGCATTGTGATTGCGATTGTCGACGAATCGTTATGGCTGTGAAGTAATTTCATCAATATTTGAATGCAGTGCTCCAATAACAAAGAAACTGTAATAGCACATCATTGGATTAGTGTCATATTAACCCGCCAAGAATCTAGAGAACGCTGCTTTGGAACGCTGCTGTTTTATTTGCTTTTCTATATAGCTGGTTCCATGATATCTTTTCCATTCGTCATTTCATTCCCTCTATAAGTTTGTCAAAAAGCGTCAAAGGTGAAACAAGTATATAAGCATACCGAATGGCTAGCAATTCTTTCATAGATGTAAGACTTGCAATATCTTCAGTACGAATTATATCTATCAATTGAAACTACTGATTATACAATGGGCCAGGTAGACATACACACACGCACATGTTATCGTATTTTATTGTTCTAATGAAGCAAAAAAAAAAAATTGTTTCAGGTGCTGGCTATGTCTTATCGTTCAATTCCTTTAACGCAGAAAGTGTTTTGCAATATACGTGACACGAAAAACGGCAAATATGCACACCTAGAAGGAACCATTCGAGAGATTTGGCAACGTGCTTGGGATCCACGTGATCTCTTCTATGTGCCAAATCTAATCACTTGCCCAATACCAACACGGATGCATAATAGCGAAAATTTGACCGTTGAACTTACTCTATCCGTTTGTTCGAGTACTTCGATCGCACTTCGAGTCATTAAGAGGAATACACCTAAATCCGGCCGTAAAGGTGTTGGCGTTTGTGTTAAAGTATGTTTTCCAAATAAGTTTTGCACCCTTAACTTTTATATTACATGTTCTATCCTTCCTGTATTTTTCCTTATATTTAAATAGATCCTTAACTACTCCTTCTTAGATGAAGGTTTAAAACGATTGTAATGGTGCTATTGTCAGTTGACAATAAAATTTCCAAATCGAATTCTAAAAAAATAGTTGAATGACAGAGAGACATTGGCATAAAAATGATGGATTTTTTTAAAATCTAGGTGATGAGGAAGGATTTCCCTAGATCTGAAGTTTATGAAGTATATAAAATTACCTGGAATAATGCGGGATGATTTTCAGCATGTTTCTGAGAAATCACTCATTTCGTCCACAGTTGTTCCAAACTCTGAAAAAAGACAGGAAGCTAAATAATACTTTTTCAGGTGGTTAAAAAATTCATTTAAGTAATAGTGAGTTTGTTGGCGATGATTTCATTGATGGCATAACTATGCATAAATATTACTGATTACTAACTATGTTATTTACTGGTATATATTTTAATAAGAGATAATTGTTTAGGGAATGGATTTCATGAAGGATGTATCCAAAAGATTTGTGGAATGGATTGAAGCACAATATTTAATGGGAGCCGATATGATTACTGTTTATACATACTTTGTGTCGAATGAAACGCAACAAGTTCTCGACCATTACAGCAATAATGGAATGCTCAATGTGGTATTAATTGATTTTTAAATGATATTTGCATAGTTTTAATGATTTCAATTGATTAAAGGTTAATTCTATTTTATTGAATGATGAAATCGATATTGGCAAAGTTATACTGAACGCTAACCTATAGTGCTGATAATGATAAGACTTTTTTTTTTTTAAATAGGAGTAAATCATGAGACTCTTGGTGATACAACTTCTTTTGGAATCATCTTCATTCACATTGGAAGATCTCATGAAAATGCTTAGCTTATTTTCGTCGCCAACAAAAATTATAGCAAAAATTTGCATTAAAAATTTCGTTAATTTGCAATTTTGAACGATTAAATTCCATATATCTTCAATCGGTTTTCAGGCGATTGATGATCACGAGTTCTATACCTTTTGTTTGGAACTTGATAATATTTGCGTTTTTTTTAAATCGAATGATTGTTTCAAAATTGATTTCATTTAGGTTCCGTTGGATTTGCCCGGTGAATCGCCGAATCAAAATTACCTCAGAAGTGAATTCATTTGGAGAAATCGACAACAAAAACGACGACATGAACTTATCCCCTATAATGATTGTCTCTATAGGTATCATTTTATTCTCTTTCTTTATTTAGCCTTATTCATTTCAAAAAATTTCAAGACTTTAATAAATGGTAATGACAATGTTTTAATATGTTTTCCAAATGGTTTACTTATGTTAACAAGATTCTTTTATAGATTTTATGAAATTCTTGAAAGTGTTTTCGCCCAATATTTTCATTTATTCACTTCTTTTGTCTAAAATTTTGTTGGTACTTACTTCCTAAATTTAGAGGAATAATCACTATAACTTCTTCATTGCAAATTTTTTCTCTTTTTTTAAATAAGTTCACTTGTAGTTCCAATTTGAGAAATGAACCTTTTACAGTTTATCTTTTCTTTGCGCTCTCGATTCTTTTATAATGATATATCAAAAACCATCTGACTATTTAGAACAATCAATTGGTGAGTTCATTCCCATGATTACGTTCTGTTGATGGTGATTGTTTTTATAGAAAAAAAAACTACTGACAGATTGAGATCTGTTAGATTGAACCCATTGTTGTGATCATTTTTATTATATCACTGGGAAGTAAAAAAGAAAAGCACTGATAATAAACGTTTTAGGCTATTATGCAAATGCGAATTCTGGGCACTTTTCTGCAGTTTTGAAAGTCTTTTTTACAAACATTTGTTGTCTTCTTCTGATGAATTAATGCAAAGAGTTCAACTACTCATTGCATAATGTTGTACCGTGATAACCTTTTTCTTGAAATAATGAATAAAATTCAAATATCAAAAAATTTAAAATTCATTTAAAAAGTTAATAAAATTAAAAAAAAAAAAGTTCAAAACAGCTCAATCTATCAGTATAGGTCAAATGCGCTAACTGCAGTTACCGTTGGATATCGACGTTCATTTGTTCTTTTGAAAATGGCTGCAGCTCGGATATAGGGCATCGAAAAGGAAGATCGCAAAGAACAATCGAGCAAACTTAGAAAAAGACTAAAAATGGACACTTAAAGAAAATCAACAACGTTTTCCGTTTAGGCATATCGACACACACGAGTATATTCTTATTGTGGATATCGATGAGGTGGTCGTACCGCTGAAGAGAGACACGTGGATCGAAATGTTGTATGATGTGATCGGCGACTCACTAAAGCAAGAAGTGACATCAGTATCCATTCGGAACGCATTCAAATTCCCTACCTCACAGACGGACAACACCGTTCCTGAGTATATGTATATGCTACGTAATAGACGTATGTCACTAGAAATAAGTAAAGCAGGTGATTATGGCAAAAGTTTCACCAGGTAATTTTTAACATCCATATTGAGATTTTATGAATGTAAAATTTCGAATGACTTTCTTTATCTCAATGCGTTTTTCGCTTAAATACTTTTGTCCAAAATTTTGATGAGAAGATGATCCCTCCTTTCTCAATATACTGCAAAAACTGACTCACTTCTGCGTATCCGAAGCACCGTATATCTTGTAGTTCTTTACAATAATTTTAGACACAAAACCCTTTTCCCTCCTATCTTCTTATTCTTTCCCATCCTCTCCCTTCCTCCTCTTACATCCTCCATCAGATAATTTGCAACTCTGAAGGAAGCTCTAACCTATGAGTGTTTTATATGGTAAACGTTCGCAAAATGTCAAAAAGTAATTAATAGTATTTCGAAAATTTCTTGATACGTCACGAAATATGGGCATCAGTGATTTGTTGGATATCAAAGGCAAGAAATTGGTCGAAGAAATTTACCTGTTCCATTTCCCTGAAACTGCCTTATATTTTCTAAGAATTGATCCTGCACATTTCCGTTGGAAAGGGTTTGCCCTACTTATCCTATTTTAATGCTATGCGAAAGAATACAGATATTCATTGTATTTTTTTTTTTAATTCGATGAGCAACAGGGAGAAGAGAGGAGGGAATCTTTTTTTCCAGTAGAAAATTTTTTAAACATTACCTCGTTGCTTTCCAATGGAACGTCGTTGCTTATGAGCTTCAATTTTCATTGCTGCAATTGTGAGAGTTCAACTTTTGCAGCACAAAATCGGTGGCAACTGTTTTCAATCATTTCGCTTTGCATCGGCTACAGTCAAACGTCTCACGTACGATCTATGCAAAAAAGGATATGGCTTTGAAGTTACACTACAAGGAGCGATGCCCGATTGAGTCCCGGAAAGAGTGCACTAAACTTGAGAAGGTGACAGTGGATGATAAAAGTCTTGATAGATTCGCTGATGCACTTACACAACGAGTTACTGCTACACTTACGAAGCTCAATATGCTCTAGCGCTCGTCAACGACATGCAAACTTGAAGCATCCTATCCGAACTCCGATTAAACATTTCTATCGAAAATCAAGTTTTTCATCTTGAAAACAAAATTTGTTTCCAAGGGGAACATTGAATGATGGAAATATTTCCGGCTTATTTGTGTTCCTCTGAATTGAAAGATTCGCGAGATGTTAGAGATCTTAATTTTCAATTGGCGGTCGTTTTTCTATGACGATCTATTCTCATGATAGTGGATAATGGCTCATGCTGAAGTTTTCTATCTGCAGCTGCCTTAGACTATTTTAAAGCAAAAAAAAAGAACATTCGCATATGATAACCGTGATTGTTGATATGGCTTTGAGTCATTTCACTTGCTTTGCCTTTTTAAAGGTCGTTTCTTTGGATACTCTTCCAAACTTTATATGTATGTAACGGTATTGTTTTTGCGGTTGCTGAGCCGATTGCTCTATTTCTATTGATAAATTTCTCTATAGAGGATTTAATTAAACAACGGCTATCCACTTTAAAGTCGTCTTGTAGACATCTTTCATTAAAACTGCATTCCACAAAATCGATGCAAATAATCTTTATTTTTGCGATGGTGGAAAAACTGTCAAAAAATAGCAACGTCTCGAGTCCATTATCCTCATATCTTTCTGACATCCACTTGTTAGTCAATGAGAACTAAGTAAATAACCGTGCTAGTGAATTCGAATTAAATATTGCAGATGAGATTGCATTAGAGTTACGATTAACCGATTAATCGAATGCGGAAGCGTGACGGGGAATTATTGATATTTATTACAACCCAACAAAATTTTAAACACATATTTTAATATTTATTCTATGTTTCATTTCGGAATTCATCCAATAAAAAAGGGGGAATTTTCTCATTGGATAATTTTCCAGTCCAGGTCTTATCGATCATTTATATCCTCTCTAGTGTTTCATATCTCATGATCAAAACCAACGAATCTTTCTTTCGAATACCTCCATTCATCGATGTTTTCCTATTGAATTCACTGAAGGATTTAATAAGATATTCATTCAGTATTGATTTAAAAGTAGGATATTGATATAGCTTTTATTTGCTAAATTTCTATTGGAAGACTTTTGCCTTTTCAATAGGAAACTCTCGAATTACACACATCAAAATGACATCAAAATAAGGAATGTAAGAAAGTTTATTGCAGAGGAGAGATGACCACAGTGGTTAGTTTGCATTTCCGCTATTATTAGAACCTCAATTGTAGGTATGTTTGGGTTCATCGCGATTAATAGTTAAAGTAAATCGACGCCGCATAATGCACGTTATCAGCGCTGTTTTGGGGAATTCCCATGTGTTAGTATAACGATACCATTGCGGCTGATATTTGCTTATCACCCACTCTTAACATTTGCTATGCGTTGTTAGCTTATCATCGAGTTTATGCAGTGTGATATGAATCAGATAACGTATAGTTGAATTTCTTCGTAATCAGCGGACTGCCTATGCATACGTTATATTCTCAACCCCCTCCTTNCCCTCCAGTATCCCTCTCATCTCCCTTATATTCAGAGAGAGAGAGAATTGTTCTATTAGCGATTGCTCCAGCTTGTTACTGAAAATCCGAAGTTCGTGGAGCATAAGAGAGGAATCTGCCACTGTACGGCACAAAGACCCTCTCTTTACGCTATCATATCAATTTGCATTTGCAAAGCACATTTTCAGGGATTGCCGCTTTTATTGAAAAGAATCGAAGTGATTGATTGAAACTTGATTTAAATTTACAGAAACAACTCATTAGAATTTAAACTCGATAGAAATTAAATAATTGAATCTTAATGTGCTAATGCAATTATAATATTGCATTTGTTTTTTTTTGTTTTTTCATCTCCAGTGATAGGACCTGCCAATTAGTGTATGTGTGAGACGTATGTCGGTTTCTGTTTTAGTTTCAAACGTGAGACCACAAATGCTATACATCAATTGTAGCATAAGGTAGCATTCTCTTTCAATTTTCAACTCAATTCATTAATTTCGAAGTGATTTATGCTCCGTTAAAAGTGGCTAAAAATTTGTGAACAGTTTGAAACTGAACGAATTTTCACTTTTATGGATCAGATCACAAAAAAAAACGATCCTTTTAAGTTCTAAAATGGCTAAACGACTCCAATCACAAACTATAAACGACTTCAAAACACTGAAATGGCATGGCTGCTGTTACAAATATGGATGATTAGAGTGCTTTATTTCATGAATTTTATTTGTTATTGATAAATTCTAAAACTTGTTGTTTTAGAGAATGAAATTGCAAAGGTGCATATAGCGCCAATAAAAACAATTATGCAATAAAAGAAATTGAACAAATGAAAAAAATTTGTTCAGTCTTTTTTTTTGTACTTTTGTTCTTCTTGTGGCTTTCAAGGAAACTTAAATGTCTTATAGGATCTGAATCTTATAGCATCAAATATTTGTCGACGTGGATGGGTGGTGATCATGAAAAAAGGCTTTCTAACAAAATTATGCTTTTGTTTTCCAAGCTCTAAAGGCGGAGCTCTTATGCTTTCCGGAAAACGAATTAAAATTACTGATCGTTACTTAATCGAAATTTAAAAGAAAGCAGTTAATGGGAATGTGAATTTGGCTATATTTAAATTTGTTGATCGAAATATATAATGCTGCTGTACTATGCTCGTTATGCTATCGTTATTTTTAGTGATGTTTTCGCGTTCAATACCGGTTAATGTCGATGAATGGAATACGAAGAAATTGGAATGGTATCATATCTATGTGAGGGCGCCATATGAACGTCGCCGAAGCATGAAAAAGAAATCAAATCCATTGAGTAATGAATGGATGATGCGCACACATTCGATACCTACAAAAGAAATTCTTCATAATGGTAAACAAACAAATGACACTTTAAACGTTAATATATGATTGTTTATGATGTGACGAGCATATTTACTGAAGAGTATAAGATTTCTTCAATTACTCTAAAATGGTACTTAATTATGACAAAGATTAAAAAATTATAAGGTATGAATTAGTTGCATTAATCCAAAATATTATATTCAACGTTGTTTGCGTATGCATTGAATTTCAAATATTACAGCAATTATTTGAGTAATATTTCAATTTTCTACTCCTTTTCATATTCTTTTGAATATCACTGAAGTGGAAAAATGGCGTAAAATGGCATTTTGCAAAAAAAAAAAAAGCGCAAACAGATCCTTGAAATATCAGCGGTCTATAATTTTGACGTTTTTCGATCTAAACTCTTTAGTCGGATTATTCATCAGCTCCAGACAGTTGTCCGAAGCTGGAAAGTATGCGGAATAACTGATAGTGACTGATCAATGAATAGTAAGGACGAAGTAGAGCATTTAGTTAATCAGTGATCTTTGATGCCTCTGTCATGAGTTGCCTAACGCCTTTTTGTTGTGATTTCTTTTGATGTCATCATAGGAGATGAGGGAATTTTTATGCAACATCTGCTTTTACTTTCAGTGAATGGCATCGCATATCCAGGTCGGCTTATGGCAATTATGGGTAGCAGGTAAATCATAAAGCATTTATCTTAATGATGGATGCAATATCCGCTTGCAAAAATTGCAAATCTCGACCCTGTTTGAGAATGTCATCAATACATGCAAAAAAAAAAAAATAAATAAAGTGGTGCATTCACTGAACATTGTCGATTAAACCAATGCATGAGTTGTAATAAGAAAAGGCATTCTTTTGCTAATTGCATTAAGCTTTGCGATGCTATTTGAGCTCGCAGATTGCGTATATGCGATCACAACCACTAAAAAGCAGCCGAATTCAATTATTTAAACGTTGATTTTATCAGAGTTTTTTGTATTTGTTTGAGTTGTGAAATGAAACTTCAGAGCGAATGCAGCTGAATTTATTCATTTATTTCTTTAGTTACATCGATTTTTTATTTTATTCAAAATAGTTTTCGAATTTTTTTCATTCTAAGTTCTTTTCTCGAAACTCATTTATTTATTAATAATGCATAAATTGAATGATATATTGCCACCCGTTTCAACCTGTCGAAAGACGACTGTGGGCTAACGGTTAAATGAAATGGCGACAATTGTGTGGTCAGTGTTGCATTTTCACATAAGTTTTCATATGTGATACGCAAATGAGTGAAGCTTATTGTGAAAGACAGAATCAAATCATTCTAAAATTGATCAGATGAGTGTGTAAAGGATTTTAACCTCTACTTAATTACATCTTCACTATACCTAAGCTTTTATATAAGTAGTGAAAAATTCACAATGAACTTTAATTTGATAATAAATTGCGGAAATGAAGCAAAATTTCGATATGCAAATTATATGAATTCAGTGGAGCTGGCAAGACGACATTATTGAATGTGCTAACGCAACGCAATCTTTCTAATGTTGATGCGAGTGGCATAGTGCTGGTCAACGGCGAAAGCATCTCCAGAAAGTGTATGAGACACTTATCGGCATACGTTCAACAGGATGATTGCTTTATTGGAACGATGACAGTGAAAGAACATCTTCTATTCTCAGTAGGTGAAATATGAATATTGTGTTTCTCTTATCAAAGCATTTAACTAACATCACTAAACTTAAGTTTGAGCGAGTCTAATAAAAAAGAGTTGTTCTTAGTGAATGAAGGCTCATTTATGAGCATTATTTCTATTAAAAATTACTTTCACAAATCATTCGTCCAAAAAATAGATTAATACCAATTAATACAACTTCTTTCAATAGTAATATTATATTTGAATGATCAATTATTTAGGCTAAGCTGCGAATGGGAATGGAATTCACCGACAAACAACGCTTAGAAAAGGTTGAAGATGTCATTATTGAGGTAAACTTCTCGCAATAATTATGCATCTTTGATCTCATCGTTTCAAACATTGACATTTTTCGAACGTCGCTTCAAGCATCACCGATGACTGAACGCAGTCAATAATGACTATGATTTTTGCTATCGGAAATGCTGTTCATAAAAGAATTTGGAGCGATGAGGATTGTATGAGCTTTCGAATTGTTCTGATCATCCAAAATTACTGAGGCGATTAAAAACGTCGTCGAAAATTAAAGTATATGTGAATAATGTGGAAATAATTTCGATTAACTGAGGAAATAAAAAAGTTTATTATAAGTTTTTATATCGGAATTATTTTTGAAGCGATTATTAGCTCTGCGAAAATTACGACTTGTAAGTTTGCTACCTTTTCTTTTATTTATAATAAATAAGGGATTCTATGAAAGAAGTGCTAAGAAATTGACCGTATATGATAGATTGCTCCATTCAGATGGGACTGAGTGCATGCGTGAATACAATGATTGGTACCCCGAACGGTTTGAAAGGATTGTCGGGTGGAGAAAAGAAGCGTCTTTCATTTGCTTCTGAGGTATTTTCTGAAGCTCTTTTAAAGCTTTCAATGTATTTAAAATAATGTGCTGGGAATAAATATGCTGAAGGGAATTAATTGGATTGGAAAATAGGAATTTTTTAAAGTAAAATTTTTCATAATAAAGAAATTCTTTTATTCAGTACGATCAATAAGCAGTAATGAATGCGAAGAAGGAGTATACGCAATGATAGAAACAAATACATCAATAAATAAATTGATTAAGAAACATAAGTGTGAGGAATAACTAAAAGAAGTGAAACAGTCTAAAAAGATTGCTTTCAAGAAGTAATATTAAAGAAAAGGTTTTTATCATCATATCAGCGTCTCTCTATTGGCTTATTTTATTAACACAGAGATCACTTCCACACGCGTTCACAAAGACTAGAAATAATAAAGGCCATAAGAGATATAAATTAACATTATAATCGAATAACTTTTTTAAAAGAATATACGGTTTATACGAATGAAACAATTAGAGATTCAATTTGAGGTACTCACTTCACCGGCAATCATTTTTTGCGATGAGCCAACATCTGGATTGGATTCATTCATGTCACTGCAAGTGGTTAATGCGATGAAATGCCTCGCTAAACTGGGTATGACCGTTATTACAACTATCCATCAACCATCCAGTCAAGTATTCACACTTTTCGACGAGTTCGTTTGCACATTTATTTTAAATTTTATTAAATTTGAAACTTATTTCACCCAATGGGTTTAAATATGACTTCGAATGTGATCTTGATGAAATATTGGGAGCCATAAATGCGCCAAACTGAAAGAAGATGATAGAATAAGTAAAGACCAAGGGCTTGTAGATACTGTTGAAGGAATTCGTGTGAACATACGTTGCACACTAAGTTATTCAATTTAGGTTCACCAAGTTTCTTTATTTGCATCACTTGTGCGTCGTTAGCAGCGGTCATAGTCCTCCTTTGATGATGCATTCAGTTCAGCTGGCTTAATTTCTTATTTCCTTCAACTTCTAATTTCTATTTCAGTCCATATTCCTTAGTTTAACGCGTACTTCCTATGCATGTATAGCGCTATTCAACATCGCTCTAAAAATTCATCGCCCACTATTTTTCTCCACAAACTATCCGTTGTAGTCAACGTTTCAGATTTTGCATAATCGCACAGCTTGTGCAATTGTAGCCGTGAATTTAGGTTACTACGGAAAAAAATGTAGGTATCACACCTGTATATGAACTATCACAAATCGTGCAGTAAGGTGCGATTTCTCCACTTTACACGTTCAGTTCATAGTGCGATATTTGCACGGATTGCCCAGCATTTACAGGTTGTCGTAATTGTCGTTCGATCACGTTGCCGCAGTGATAAATAACGTAACTCTAGAGATTGTCTTCTATTGTTAATAAAAATTGGCCAATTGACAGAAAAGTGTCTTTTCATATGGAGAAGTGATATCAACGCGTGGCCCCGTCTTTATTCTAGCAACTATTTGTAAATAATTTATCAGTCGAGTTTCAGTTTGTGCCTGATGGCTTGCGGGCGAGTGGTTTATCAAGGTCCAGCAGATAAAGCATTGAACCACTGGAAAGAGTATGCTTTTTGTGCATCTTTAAATTGAAATCATTGCATTAAATGCAACTTTGAATGTTTCCCTATTATTTTGCCCACCTTGTTCACATTTTTTATTTTATCATGGAAGAGTGGCAATGAAATATAATGGTTTCATATGTAAGAAGTTACCCGACTGTTCATACAAACCTTTTACAAGAGCCTGTCTTTGTGGCAGTTCGACGAAATAGACGAAAAACTGGCTAGCCTAAAATGAGTGCAGTTTTTTTTTTCACCAGTGAATGTTTATAACTCTCTCAAAGTTGGTGAATCAATCTGAAAAATGATATAGGGGGACCCGCAATGGTTTACGTTATTCTCACCAATTTTGGAGTTTTTCCTTGTCCCAAAATTAAATTTGACGTTTGCAGAAAATAATCTTTTACAAAGATGCTTCAAATTTCTTGATGTTTTGTTTCTCACTTTCTCAACTTCTCGATATCACAAACCTGTTTCTTCTCTCTCTCTCTCTCTCTGTTGGAAATGCTGGTCAGATAAAGAGACATACAGACAGACGAACGGGGGCGGATGGACGGACACACTTGCATGAGCACAGACATAACGTCTTTAATTTACGATCTGCACAGAAGTTCGCAAAAGCGCGAAAAATGCAAAGAGCTTGTCCGAAGTGATGTGCTGTCCATGAAATAATTGGAAAGGCCTGCCCAGCGAAGCCAATACGATATGCGCTTTTTATCGCCGCTTACCAGACCAACAAATTCCACAACTCATCACTAAAATTTGAAAGGGCAGAACGATGTCCTCACACTTTAGTTAATCCAACCACCCGTGCAAATCTTCCACCAAATCTTCCACAAAAAGTTGCCTACCCATGCGACATCTCAAAAATTTGCAGAAGTGCTTAATATACCAAGATTTGATACCTAATCTACCTACCCATAAAAAAGGTGCCGAGAAAATTTGCGAAGGCGCTTAATGAGAGCTGCTTCATATTGCGTGTTAGTTTAACACCACTCTACCAGCTTTTCTGCCCTTTGGATTTTTTGTCCTCTCCAATTTTTGTCCACCTTGGTGATTTCTGGCCATAAAAACCAACTGATTTCTACGCTGTCTGAACCTAACACCTCGAGCATTTTGCATAAATAGCAATTCATATCGATGAACACATTGCTTTATACGGCAAGTTTTGCCGCTTGTTCAGTCAAACACGTCCGACCGCTGTATTCGGTGTAAGGCATTGCACAAAACGGTCTGAATTTGGCGAGTTTTTCATCGCAGTCCATGTGCGTGGTACACGATAAGTCGATTCCATGTGTTTGGTTGCAAAAATAAATAAATTCATGCTGCTTTCTTTGCACATGGGATTCAAGCGTAAAATACGAGCAATCCCCATCGGTCAAATGTTGAGGGCCTATATTTGGTAGTTTCATCACTATCTGTACTTTGTAATTCTATCTTAAATATTATCGCCGCATAAATTTTGTTTTTGCAGATCAGTTCATAGCTAGAGTTATGTCGAATTTTTGAAAAACATACGTAAACAAGGCAAAATATCCTCGAATATTCCTACTCTACAAAATTTATCAGTTGACGCATAAATTCACTCAATGTAATAAATTTTCAGATGCGATTTCCTATGCCCACATTTCTATAATCCTGCAGATTACATAATTTCGACATTAGCTGTCGCTGAAGGCAAGCGAGCCGAATGCATTTCGCGGATCGCGGTAAGATCGGAGTCTTGCTTATTTCCATAAATAATTAATATGCACAAAAATTTTGAGAAGAGTTATCATTTAAAAAGTATTTAGGAAGAGTTATCATTAAAAACATGCTACAGTGATGGAAAAAAAAAATGCGCCTTCACTTCCTAACTATACGGCCAAAGATGTTTCCTCTATGCAAGCGATGATTTCAGAATAAATTTAAATATGAGAAAAAACGTCTTTCAGTAAATGACGAAATATTTTAAATAAAGGGCAAAATATGATGCATCATTTCGTTCATTTCTGAGGAGAAACAACGGAGAAAAAATTATATATAGTAAAAATCAGAATCTTTTCATGTTCAAATACACTTGTTGCTATAGAACTAATTGGTTGGCTTTTCGACAGAAATTTTTAGAAAATATGTGGCAAATTCGAAGAGAGCGATTATGGTCGAATGCTAAACGCAAAAGCCACTTTAGTGAGCGCGGCGAAAACAAACCGTAAACTAGAAAATGGGCGTTCACATGGCAAATGCCGTGGAATATTTCGGTGGAAAAAAGCGAGGTTCTTATTATTTTCCTATTTTACCAGAAGCAATTCTTCTTTTGTTCTTTCATAGTTCACAAGGATCTACAAAAGAGACGTCTGACACGTTTTGTAAGGTATTCGAGGGCAAACAATTAAGTCAAGCATTCATCGACATTTTTAAAGCGCTATATTGGATAAAAAGCTCGAGCAGGCAAGGTTTTTTTAATTGGAAGGAGGAAAGCGGGAATAGAGAATTGGATTTTAAAGGAAATATCCTCTATGTAGGGAACTACGTCTTCAGAAAAGAAGTTGCGGAAGCGAGAAAGTTTGCGTTATTTTAGTCAAATATGAGATATGACCAGCAAAAGGTATTCTTTTCATCTCAAAAATTCCGCTGCCAAAGGTTTCTTCTTAGGTCAATCTTTAAAAAAGTCCTTTTTTCCAATTTCCCTTCCTTTTAAGATAGAAAACGTAGCTAGGTAATCCAACTTTTTTTAATCGCTTGCATAAGAGTAAAGAAATTTTGAGTACTTAAACGTATGAATGTGCAGCTTAATCATAGATTGACACCTAAACATGGAAGAATATCGAATATATTAATGCAAAAATAATATCGAATATTTGAGCATATGAGTGAGATTTTCTGTTCATGTGTCGAAATGATACTAAACGTTTAAACAAAAAGTACATATAGGCACTACTCTATCGCATATCAGAAATGGCAAGTCCATATGCAGCGACAAATTTGAAACAATTGCATTAGTCCAGATGAGGTTATCCTCACAGAGTGAGGAGTTCTTTAAGCTTCTTGAGCTCATTGTGAAAGCTATTTCTTCGAAGATATGCGGCAAGTTGGTGGACTCAATTTCGATGTATTTTTCATCGATCAATATTAACAATTATGAGAGAACCGATCTTACTTCGTGTTCGTTTCATTCAAATAACAGTAAGTTTTTCACTAGTTCTTTTATTCGGAAAATAGTTATTATTTTTAATTTCAAATAAGCTGAAAAAATTTCACTAGAAAATATAATGAATTTGAGGTTCTGTAAATAATATCAACTATTGTTGCTGAAATTGGATGCTACTTCGCAACCTATCATATGATTCTTTCGTGGAGAATATGAAAAATTTTTTTGTATCGGATTTTTGTACTTTTATCAACTTATTGAAACGGACTGCTATCATTCGGCGATATACTTTCATCTTTCAACGAATATGCAGTAAAATCGATTTTGTAGCAATACCTGCCAATAATGAATCAATTATTTCTCTTTCTTCTGTGAAGAGTTGGGGATTCTATTTCCTGAACTTTGTAGCAATTTCCTGAGATTTTAAGAATTGTTTCGTATTGACTTTTTTATTGATAATCTAATGTCATTATTGGCTAATGTGAAATTATTTTACCGTCAAGAGGTCTGCTATCCCAATGCAATATCGTCACGTCTGTTTTTTTTTCTCAGATAGCTGCACTAATCTGTAGTGTGGTTTTCTTTCAAACTCACATAAAGGCGTCTACAGTACTAACGATCAATGGAATTTTATTCAATGCAGTTCGTGATGTCAATTTCATGTTTCAATTTCCATGTGTACCGGTACTCTTTGATTTTTTGTTAGCATTTTTTGCACACACCATTAAACAGCTATTAAATGAAAATAATTTTAGAGCTATTTGAAAGAAGCTCAGGAACTATTTAGTAAAAACTTCAATATAGGTATAAGTTGTATTTATGAGAGAAATTTACTACAAAAATTTTAATTAGTCTGTTTTCTCCAAATTTTCTCAATCGATGAATATCAATCAATGATGGAGAACTGCTATCTTTCTGCATTTGCATCTTTTACTCTTCTATTTTTATTGTTGCAAAACCCCGTTTGGTATCTCAAGAAGTGGAAAGGTAGTGTGCAATATTTGAACTTTTTGTTATTTGCGTATCCGTTTATTTATTAATTTTTTTGTTATGTGCTGATATACGGAACTAACGGCGTTGGTATTCCATATCAAAAAACGAACAAACGTGTGCTAGGTGCATTGAGCGAGAGGGCTGCAGACGATAAGAGCAAACCCATTCGCCATTATTTGCAAAAATGCCATACAGGTCGGAGCGGGGAGCGCAAAGCGGACTTCTCCGCAGAGAGTTCCGAGCTCGACTCGGCAGAGGCGGGCGTGTGCGTTGGCGATGATTGATACCCAGCATTCGCGGTTTCCACTCGAGAGCGTCCGTGTGGGGTAAACTTCCTTGGATGTCTGAGCCACGCTCGCTACCTATTTAGGCCGAAGATGTGTTGGTTCGGGTGGGGTGTTAAAAATCAGTCTCTTTGGGGTCATTTCGAGAAAAAAAAGCATTCATATATTGGGGTTATGTCAGACTGGAAGCAGTATTGCAGGCAATAACTCGAGAATTACCAATATTTCTTCGTGAAAACGCGAATGGTATTTATCGTGTGGATGCTTATTTCCTTGCAAAAACCAGTGCTGAGGTTAGTTCTTCTAAAAGGTATTCTTGAGTGGTAATTCCTCTCTCTGTCAATGGCATAGAAATCTGAAGTAGTGAATCTGAAAAACTGTTCTATAGCAAGAAAAAAATTTATCTTTGTTCAAGAATTTTCCATATGTTTTTTGGCATTTCAGTTCCCATTATACGTCGCTCTACCGCTGTTGTATACGACTGTCGTCTACTGGCTCTCAGGCAAGTTCTGCTCATTGTTCTGTAAGGATGGAGGGATTTCCTACTATTCCGATATCGTTGTATTACATTTAAATACGAAACCATTTGTAATATTCAAATGTTCGCAATAAAGGCGTTGCGAAATCTATTCAGATCGCTACTCCGGGGATGTCGGGATCCATCTTCTTCAAATCTGATTTCTTTTCCATCTCTTCCAGCGCATTATCAAATTGTTTGGTTGGTCGTGTCATAACACTACGTTTTTGTTTTCATTTCATTACTGAGATTATTTCATACTTCGCTTGAGTAAGGAAGTTCAGCTATGAACTTTCGTAGAGTTCAGCAAGTTCTTGAGTAGGAAATCGAATCTGAAATTGATATCAGTAACAATTCAATAACTATTCACCGAATACCAAAGATCGATGAAAACTTAGAGCCATTTTTTGAAGATCAAAGCATCAAATGTTTTTACAATGACATCATTTCATTTGCTACTGAAGGTTTAATCATTTCAGGGCTTCTTCCAAACGTATTCAATTATCTCTTCGCCTCACTTACCACAATACTCATCACAAATGTCGCTATTTCAATTGGTAATCCATCACATGTTACATCGGTGATGTTCCTCTTCCCTGCATCCTCCCTTCTTCTTTCTTTCTTGCTCTGCCTTCTCCTCTCTTCCTCGCTCTTCTCTCTTCCCACCTCACCTCCCTCCTCTTCCCCTTCATTCTCTCACCTCCTCCTCTCTCTCTGCTGTGCTGTTAACACTTCTTGTATATAACGCAAACTTTTGCAGTTATATCAAAAACATTCAGCCAATGAATAAAAAGTCATAAACGGGACAAGCTGATCGCAAAAGCTCCTAACGTAAACAAGAAGCAGCTACAAATGAAAACTCAGAGTCAAAAATGCTTTCGTAACTTGATTAAAGACAATCGATCATCTCTACAATACAATAAAATTTTCATTGCACACATAAATTGATGGTCTTAAAACGTGAATGTTCAAATTTTTTCAAAGTTTTATACGCGATAAAATCCAACAATTGTGAGCATAATGTGTAGAAACGAACGAACGAAGATGGATAAAAAATGAAATTGCAGCATATGCAGTTGCTTGCATTTTCGGTGAAACAACAGTGGCGATGACTTATTTACCAATTTTTGTGGTACCGATGTTGGCATTTGGAGGTTTCTTCATCAATGCGAACTCAATTCCATCCTACTTCAAATGGCTTTCTTATCTTTCATATTTCAGGTAAACTAATCATTAATCCCTTAGATTGCTTACTTTTATTCTTGTTTGTTCCTTTCTTAATTCCACATGCGCGTGTATTTTGGGATATAATTTCAGGTTGTTGTTTTTTGTTCCATATAAGTTTATAATGTGCAACAAATCTATATATTTTGAACAGCGGTTGAATTGGATCATTTTATCGCATGCTTAGATAAGTTTTTGTTAAACCACGTGGGCTAAGTATTATATCACTCATTAAAAATCACTATTTGAAAAAGATCGTTTCGTTTAAGAAAGTGCATACTTACGGTATATTTGAGAATACTATTCGAATAACTACCTTATTATTTTCTCTCAAAAATGCTCAAGAAATCTAGATTCTTATTCGAAATTTGAAGCTCTTGAAGTATATAATCAATTAAATTTGTTCAAAAATTAAATGCGATATTTTTAAAAGAATTTGGTGCTTAAAAAGTCATGTGGTTTTTATTATCATATCGAAAATAGGCTCAAGGGGAACCGCTCATTTTTGTAAATACTGTGATTTATTTAACAACAACTCTGACTACTTTTGCAGTCATAACACATATGCAACAAAGAAGCGGTTATCATAACACATTCTTGAAGCTGTTCGTTGTGACAGATCACTAAAGAAAAATTTTGTGCGCAAAACTGCACATGGGCGCTCATTGCAGGTTTAGCTTTTGTGAATTTGTGATCATATTTTAGTCCCTGAGAGTGATTTATAGGTATGGATTTGAAGCTCTCACGATTAACGAATGGTCTAGTGTTCGCCACATTCCAGGTATAAAAATTATGCTACACATTCCTTTTTTTGTTACAAAAGAATGGCACTCAGAGTTGAGTGGAATTTGGCCCTTTTCGTTTAGCTACGAGAATTTCGCTGCTTCAAACGCCCTGCTTTTTTACTTTGCTCCCGATTTTTGCAAAAAAAAAAAAAAAAAACTGTTGCGGACCGCTGATTTATGTGGATCGATTCGTTTGACACTGCTAACAGCGTGTTCAGCTGCAACTGGGCTCAGGGTGGACTCCTTGGCTCCGCCCTACCAAGCCACTGCACCCAGCACTGCGCTCAGAACGAGAGCATTGGAATGAGCTCCTATTTTCCTCTTAGACGGAATAAGAATGAATCGACTCGTCAGCATCTGACGGGTAGGAGAAGAGCCTGAGCCGTAACTTTCACTCGACGTCATAACTCCTTCTAGGCGTAAGGGAAGCGATAAGAAGAGATATTTATTCGTAATGAATGCTTTGTTAATTAAAATAATGGAAAGTAAAGTAAAATGAGGGATGGGTTTACGTTACTGCAGTTTTTGGCACCATGCGTGGGCGGCGCGCAGAAAAATGGACGAAAAATGCAATGAAGACTGCGCATGGGGTGCTGAATATATAGTTCATTTCCACACTTATGAAATTCGTTATATCATAGCTCGTTGAGGAGCCGAACGCATCCACATCTAGTGAATTAAAGCGCAGATGCATTCTTTATCCTTTCTTATTGGTGCAGCCTTCATTCACATTGCGTTTTATAATGCAACAAATTTTACTCTTTGTTCAGTGAGCGAAAAATTTGGAAAATGTTATTAAATGTGTGACACCGAAACAAATGAATTTCGATAACTTCGAAGAATTTACCTCAAAATTGGCACCTCATTCCTCTTTCGTCATTCGCTGTTGCGAAGATCTTCTGCACGAATGAAAAATCCTCCACCTCTTTCACCTCTAAGATGTTCACCAATTCCATACCCTCAAACGTCTATCTTTTCATGAAAAAACGTAACACACAAAATGAATAATAGACAGAAATTTGAATCCGCAACCAATCGACTATCTTCAGGCAAATATGATAGCGTTGCTTGGTACTTTGCGTAAGTACCCAGAAATGAAGCTAGCAGCTGTGTACTTATTAGTAATCAACACTGGAGTTATTAGTTGGCAGTAATTTCTTAACAACTACTTTCACTTAATGCCAGTTAATAATTATCTTTTAACAGTTGAGTATGATTATTAACTTAAGTTCATCGAAGACAATTCGGCAGGTTGCATCTTATGGTCGAAATTGAATGGACTCTCATGCCCAAAGAATGGAGCTGAGGTGATCGACGAACTAAACTTTTCCGAATCATCGTTATGGCTCAATATTGCAATCTTGTTCGTGATGTGTATTGTTATTAGATTCATCGCATTTGTTGCTCTCTTACTTCGCGTTTCGTTGAGAAAATAGTGTGCTACTTTATTTGAGAATAAAATCCATTTAAATAACTGGAAAGTAACTCTCTAAGTCGCGAAATATCAGAACAATGTACAACGTTTGTGCTTTTTTTTTAGGGTGATTAATGCGCATAGAAATAACAATCACGAATTCTCCTGAGTGAGAATACTTGCAACGTACAATCAAATATGGAGAAAGGATATCGTAGAATGGATTTCTTTTTTTACAAAAAAGCAAAAAAGAGTGAAAAGCTAGCGAGGAATATAACTACATCATATGGAGTATATTTGCAGAGGCAATTAAAAAGCGTGAGTGACCATTAGGCTTGAGCAAGTTAGAAATAATCGATTATTCTGCAATTCAAGCCACTGTTTATTGAAATAGATACTTGAATAAACGCTGCACTAAATACCTCAAAAAAAGGTATGCACAACTCTGTAGATGAACCAGTTCTTCCTTAATTACGTAACTGGTCAACCCCGTAATTTGCTTCACATTAAATGGTAAGTGACTGATGTATGCAGACCACAAGTTCCAGCACCGTACATGAAAATCCAAACGTTTGCTGCTTTTCACTTTTCACATGTGATAATTTCAGATAACGAAATGCAAGTGTGGCTTTTTTGCAGTTTTCACTCCTCAGCGCAGTTAGCCAACAATCTTTCTGGCATAACCATCGACCGCATAATATGAAGCTCATCTGCGGATCGTCTATCACAGAGCAGAGTTCTAAAAACGCTTGTCAAAACGTATTTAGTCAGCATGGAAAATAATGTTACACTCGAGCCTGCAGACTATACCGTAGGAGAGCGCCGCCTTATCCATTAGACCACGGGGCCATAGAAATCATACACCCGGATATTTTGAGATATTCTATCTATTGCTATTGTTAATCGGAAAAGCTAAGCTAATCCGTCTCAAAGATGCACGCTCAATATGCGATTACCTGCTTCGCCCAGATGGCAGAAGTGATGCCTATTCTTATGCTGAAGCCGCAACCAATGCAAGGCTCGAACCCGAAGTCTTCGCCTTAGAAGAGCGAAGTTTTATCCATTTCGCCAATAGGACCATGCAAATCCTGTTTTTAAGTCATTTTTAGGCCGTTCTTTGCTGCTGCTCATTGGAAAACGTACCTCAAGTGTGCATGCACATGCGGCGATGAACTTCATGGCTCGTGTGGCAGCGTTCAGCTTTATTAATATGTTAAAATGGCGACACAAACAGGACTCGAGCCTGCAGTCTTCGCTTCAGGAGACCGGCACCTTATCCATTAGGAAACACGGCCATATGAACCCTGTCTTCCGGTCATCTTCCGTTTTTTTTGCTGCCGCTTATTGGAAAACATACCTCACGCCTGGATGCATATACCGCGTTGACCTACTTCGCCCATGTGGCAGCGTTTAGTTTTAAAAATATGTTGAAATGGCGACCCAGACATCACTCGAACCTGCAGTGTTCGCTTTAGGAGAACGACGTCTTATACGTTCGGCCACAGGACCGTAGAAATCCTGCTTTCAACTTATTTAGTGTTCCGTTTTTTCCCTGCTACTTATTGGAAAACTCACCTCACATGTGCATTCAGCTGCCGAGATGACCTTCTTCGCCAATTTGGCAGCGTTCACTTTTTCTAATACGTTGAAATGGCGACTCAGGCCGGAATCGAACCCGAAGTCTTCGTTTTAGGAGAGCGACGCCCCAGCATTAGGCTACTGGGACGTGGAAATCCCGTCCTCCGGTTGCTTTCGATTCGGTTTCTTGCTGCCGCTCATTGGAAAACGTACGTCAACCGTGGCCCAGACAGGACTCGAACTTGCAGTCTTCGCTTTATGAGAGCGACCTCTATACATTAGGAAACAGATCCGTGGAGGTCCTGCCTCCCGGTTGTTTTGGATTCGGTCTTTTGCTGCCGCTCATTGGAAAACCTACCTGAAGCGTGTATGCACATGCCGCGATGACCTTATTCGTGCATATGGCAGGGTTCAGTTTTATTTATGTGTTTGACTGACGACCCAGACAGGTCTCGAACCTGCAGTCTTCGCTTTAGGAGAGCGACGCCTTATCTGTTAGGCAACAGGGCCGTGGAATGCCTGTTTTTCTTTTGTTTTTGTTTCCGTTTTCTTGCCGCCGCTTGTTTGAAAAGGTGAATCATGAGTGCATGCACATCCAGCGATGACCCTCTTCAGACATGTGGCAGCGTCGAGTTCTATT